>JAEIFT010000715.1:0-89815 GCA_018904225.1 Lordiphosa mommai
AATTATTTTTCAATTTAAAAAAAAAAAATTCTTTTAATTTATATTTTTTTCAATTTTTATATAAAAATTTTTCAATAGAATTATTTTTAATTTTTATAAATAAAATAATAAATAAAAATTATGCCGTAATTTTTTATTTTTAAAAATTGAAAATAATAATTTTTATTTTTAAAAATTGATAATAAAAAATTAAATGCAAATAACTTTTAAACCAAAAAAGACTTACCGCAAATGTTTATATATATATATGATCTATGAATCAGTATGCTGTTTGTTCACAAGCATGCATGTCTGTGTGCAGTAGGTGCAATGAAAGAAGTGCAACAAAAATGATGAATTTTTTTTGTTTTGTTTTTTTGTTTTCCATGCATTGTTAATCGAAAATTTTATACAAAACCATAATCTGGCCATATGATCAAAGTTCTACTACTACATTTAACTACTCTTGAGGTGGCGTACGTTCAGAAATATTTCCTCACCTAATGAGTGAACTAACTGAAGCATCAGAGGCGGAAGAGCCAATTTCTTTGGAGGAGATATCGCCAGTCAATCCGAGAACGCATCTCAAGGTACGTTTTCGAATTTGAGCTTGTTCATCAACTCGATGCTTGAACTAAAAGAGGGCAAGTTGGACGAAAATTAAAATTCGGAGCTGCAACTGGCTACTAAAGAAATATACGGTTACAACCCAAATCCCATTAAATATAAGTGCCAATATTATGGATTATTGGGAAGAAAACAAGTATATGTTCCCCTGGCTGTACCAGTTGGCAAAAATCTTGCATGCAGTACCGTCTACACAAGTCAGTGCGGAAAGGTCGTTTTCTGCTCTTAAATTGGTGCTAACAGACTTAAGATGCAATTTGTCTGCAGAATCTTTTAACAAATTTTATTTGTCAAACTCAATAAGTAATTCATTAAACAAATTACACGCATTTTTAGTTTATTAAGAGGAACAAGCATAATAAAATATAAGTGGAATAATTCTAGAAGGTCCGGAACAATCTAACTCGGAAAATATAGGAGATATGATTTTTTCATATTGCGTGGGCGGAAAGTGCGTGTCAAAAATTGTCAAACAATCTTGATCTGCATGCAGACAATACGACTCTACACTGAAAAATAGTAGCTCTAGCTCTTACTGTCTTTGAGATCAAGGTGTGTATACAGAAAGGCGGCCAGACAAACCGACGGACAAGGCTATATCGGACTCGGCTATTGATACTGATCAAGAATATACACACTTTATGGGGTCGGAGATGCTTCTTTCTGTCTGGAAATTTTATTTTTAGAATGTGTGCTGCTTCTTTGCCCATAGTCTCATATGTGTTAGTTTAGGTAAGGTTATGTTATTTCAAGTCAGCTCTCTAATTCAATATCTTCATGAGGCGCAGTAAAACTTGATTTTTTTGAAAAAAATTGTGCAGGGGCATATTTACAAATTTTTAAAATTTGCTTAAAATTATTTTTGAACGTACGCCACCTCAAGATAAAGTAGTAGATCTTTGGTCTTATGGCCAGAATATGGTTTTGTATAGGATTATCGATTAACAATGCAGGGAAGAAAAAAAAACTAAAAAAAAATGTCATCATTTTTGTTGCACTTCTTTCATTACACCTACTGCACACAGACAGCATGCTGTGAACAAACATACATACTGATTCATAGATCATATAGATACATTTGCGGTAAGTCTTTTGGTTTAAAAAGTTATTTGCATTTAATTTTTATTTTCAATTTTAAAAATAAAAATTACGGCATAATTTTTATTTATAATTTTTATTTATAAAATTAAAAATAATTATTATTGAAAATTTTTATATAAAAATCGAAAAAATATAAATTAAAAGTAATTTTTTCAAAAAAAAACGCAAATAAAAATTTATCCATATTTCTAACAGCAGGCTCAATATTATGAATTCTGGTGCCTCCCACTTTCACGTAGGACCTTTATTTAAGAAAAATTTATATTTTAATTTTTTTGTTCATAACTATTATTTTCGGTCCCTGATTTAAATGTATATAAGTTCCTATGTATATATGTATATAAAATGTGTGTAGTCTCACTACAATACCAAACATTTATGAATTCTTCGATTTTAAGTTTTGCGCGTTTTGGTAAATTCTAGATTTTTTTTTTATTTATAGTATTTTTTGCTTTTGCATAATTGATTTTTTTTGTCTAACCATATTTAGTTTAAAATTCAGTTTTAATTTCTATTTCTAAATAAAATCCTTTATAATGTTCTAAATCCAATTTGTTGATCTGTGCTAGCATTCCAATATTTATTTTTTAGCGGCTAGGTGTGACCATGGAAGGGAGGGCGATCTACCTCATAAACATCTGAGGAGCTAGCTTTCCTGTGCCGTAAACCGTTACAGTTATGATAATTATAACAGAATATGATTTTATGGCGCCCAACTGTGGCCTACATTCTTTTTGTGACTCACACACACACACAAATCACTAGCTCCCCAAACATTAATTTTATTATCCTTAAGTAGCAATTTTGGGTTGAAGGTTAGTATTGTAGTGCCATCTACTCTTGTAGTCATTAACCTTGGTTGATATTACGAATGTTGGATTAGCCTATCTTTGAATTTATTGTTTGTTCATTCAAACGCATAGAAAATGCAGGCGCCATAAATACTAGTAAAAGAGCACCTGACCACGACTGATGATTGAACAATAAAGTTCACAAATCTGTTCCAAATTCCTAATTTTTCTTTAAGCTTTCAATATTGCCCGTTCAGGCGCATAGGACATGCAGGTTAAAATGTTATAACTAACTGACAAGTAATATGGTAGTCTCAAAAAGTAAAGTAATAATGTTATACTTCCAAGGTTTGGAACAGCAGCGAGATGTTCTTTTGAAAGAATACTACTGACCATCTTAAAGGCATAAATAAGATCTTATGTTTTCTAAAACAAACAAAAATCATAATTATTTGTGAGTTGCTTTGAGAAAAACAGAGTTGATTATATCAAACCCACAGGTACTGTTGTTGTGTTGGAGAAAAAGAAGTGAAGCAGTTCGTTTGCTCAGACCAGCTGCACTCGCACTTGTCGGCGCACACAGCAACCGAATTTTTTTTTGTTTATTTTCTGTACATTTTAACTAGCCGACATACGTAGCTGATAGGGATTTCTGCAGGACGCATAAGCTAAGTAAGAGATCAAATTATGTTTATGAGTTTTAATTTTTTTTTGTTGAAGTACCGTTAAAGCAAATTTTGTAGTCTTAATTTAACCACATACACATACAAGAATTAGTTTGAGTGATTTTGTCATGAGCGTTTAAGCAAATTTTGTAGTCTTAATTTAACCACATACACATACAAGAATTAGTTTGAGTGATTTTGTCATGAGCGTTTTATCACCCGGTTGTCTCGGTTGGTGACTTAGTTGCTTTGCAAGAGCAGCAACGAAACAGCTGTTCAGTCGCAAAAAGGTCATTCAACTTTTATATTTAGTTCTTAGAGCAAAGCAGCTTCGCTGCCATAGGTTCCACTAGTAAAGGTTTGACAAATATTGCGCAATTCTAAAATTCAAAAATCCCGGAAAATGGTCAAACCAGAGGATGAAGTTAGTTTAAGAGTCCAACCTTCTTCTCAAAATTCACTGTGCAAAAGGAAATTTAACCTTCCACATCCCATAAAACTAGCTGTGATCAGGAATCCAACAGTCTCAACAGACACTATTTCCCAAAACTCTAGACAGCAGGCTAGAACCATTGATTCCCCGGCAAGCGCAAGACCAACCGCAAGTGGGACGACTCAATCAAATTTAAATTCACTGCATTTGAACCAGGGTGTCAAACCGAACCCGAACCGGAACCGTATACCGAAAAGAACCGATTGAAACTCAGAACCAGAACCGGAACCGTTATTATTTATTTTTTAATTACCGGTATTTCGGAACCTTTATTTTTGGAACCGAATGACCGAAAAGAACCGAAACATTGTACCGGTTCCGTTTTGGTTCTGAGTTTTTTGTGTTATTTCATTTTTATTGCTTCAATTAGGGACTTCTTCAGGGTAAAACGCAGGGTAAACGTTAGCGAAAACTTACAAATGTGAAGTTAAGGAACCATCTGGTATATACTGAAATTTTCAATAAAAATAACAATTTCATCTTATTTCTTTGCATCTATTTTAGTTCAATAAATTCCAAATATTATTAATTTATTCTTAATTTTTGCATTTACAAAGGAAATGAATTAATAATTGGGCTAAATAAACTTAACCTAACAGCTGGGTTAAATTGTGATCGGTAACGTTATCTGAAAACAGTGTATTTAACATTTCATCAGATATCAAAAGTTTTTCTTGCTATTTTATTATTAGAAATTTTCCTTTCACACACTTTCCGTTGTGTAGGTTACATCTTCGGATTAAAGGATTTTTTAATTATTCCGGTACATACCGGTACGTACCGGTATACCGAAATAAAAATAAAGGTACCGATACGGAACCGAATACCGAATTAAACTAGAACCTAAAAGAACCTGTTACCGAAACAACAACCTGTTCGGTACGTACCAGAACCGGAACCGGAACCGAAATTCGATTCGGTTTGATTCCCTGATTTGAACACTATGGTAGCACAGGCAACCCAATGGATGCAAATTGACCTGCTTACGCAAATGACTGCGCGAATGACACAGCTCATACAGACGATAATAACCGCACAAACAGAGCCAGCAATTGCTCAAGTTCAGGCCCTTAATCAATCGTTTTTGTCTGTCTCGAGAATAGAAACAGGAGTAGTAAATGAGCAACTCATTGCTCCCGTCACCTTGACCAACGCCCAGATCTTATTCGGATTTGCTGCAGCGACCCGATAAGGTCGGTCATATCCTAAATAGCTGGAAATTGCGATTTAGCGGTAACGCTAAGGGCATTAGTCTTGATAATTTCATTTATAGGGTAGAGTTAACCTCAAACGCTTGAAGGAAATTTTCCCGTGCTCTGTGGCAGCGCTAGCTTGTTTTTTGATGCGAATTCGCGTGAATTCTATTGGCGATTCCATAAGTCAGCAAAAATTATGCATTGGGATATGCGAGTGAAGCACTTCGAAGCAATTTCGAGACTCGTTTACCGATATTGATATAAGGAAGCAATTAGAGACAAGCAATGCCTGAACAAGCCATCATAGAAACGCTTAGAATAAATTTGAGATCAGAAATTCGACATGAACTTTTAAACTTACAAATAAATTCTGTTGCACGCCTCCGTGAGGTTTGTCGTCGTAGAGAATCTTTTCTGGAAGATGTTGGCGAGAGCATGGATATCAAAGACTGTTTCTTTCCGAAAGCAAGTTGCAGAGTTAGTTGATGAAGCTCAGTCCGATGATGCACTGGAATTTTCCGAGGTCGAAGGAGACGAAGAGATTGGGCATTGATATGCTGGAATTGCAGAAAAGAATGTCATAGCTACCAGATTGTGAGTCCAAACGCAGAAAATTTTGTTATGGTTCTGGTGTCCAAAATACATACAAGCCTTCTTGTGGCAATTGTTAAAAAAACTTGAAGCTGAACACACAGCCTTGGCAGCCACAGTATGTTCAACGCAACAAGTCGACGAATGCTGCTTAAATCAGACAAAAATACCAACATTAATAGTCTCTGACGTGTCAAATGTGTGGATGGGGACTTACCCGAAATGTGGCCACAGAAACTCTTAACCAAATATTTCCATTTCAGATGGCGCAGTTTTACGCAAATCTTTTTTCTCGCAGTGCCAATCGTATGAGATCCTTCTGGCGAGCAGCAAAAACGATAAATGCAATTCGAGAAAAGAAAATTATAAACGCCTATATGCGGAAGTTCGCCTACTTGATCGAGTCGTTCTTGGTCTAATGGATACTAGAGCCGCCATGAGTTGTATTGGTGGTCAGTTAGCCAAGCAAATAATTCACGAAAGAATGCCATTTAAAAGAGTTTGGAGCAATTCATGTACAGCGGACGGAAGTAAGCAAGAGATTGTAGATTGATTTAAAACTGCTGTAAAGTATCAAAATCAGGTTACGGATATCGATTTACACATAATTTCTTCGCTCAGTCAGGACCTTTATCTTGGCATTGGCTTCTGGTAAGTTTTTAATTTACAGCCACCAACTTTACAGATATCAGAGCTAACCTCTGAATCTCGTGATCTGTCCCCATCTCAAAGGGAAAGCCTTCAGAAAGTCATTAATCAATTCCCCTCTTTAACCATTTCCGGACTTGGAAGGACATCTCTGCTGACGCACGAAATTGATGTTGGTAATGCCAAACCAATTAAACAACGTCATTTTCCCATTTCTTCAGCACTTGAAAAGCTGTTATATGCCGAAGTGGATCGTATGCTTAAATTAGGAGTTATCGAAGAGTCTGAGAGTGCATGGTCGTCTTCCCTTGTAGTTTTGGTCCAAAAACCTGGCAAAATTCGTCTCAGTTTGGACAGCAGAAAAGTAAATGCTGAGACTCGAAAGGATGCCTTTCCTCTTCCGAAAATTTATGGAATATTGAGTCGATTGCCGCAAGCCATGTACATTTCAAGTTTGGATCTAAAATATGTCTATTGGCAAATCCCTTTAGATCCGTCGGCTCGGGACAAGACAGCATTCACTATACCCGGTCGGCCTCTGTATCAATATAAGGTCATGCCGTTTGGTCTGACCAATGCATGTGCATTTATGACTCGGTTAATGGATAGAGTCATTCACGCTGGTCTCAGAAACGAGGTATTTGTTTATTTAGATGACCTCTTAATAGTATCGGATAGCTGTGAATCGCATTTGTCGGTTTTAAATCAAGTAGCAAGTCATTTAAGATCAAGGCACTTAGGAGTTTTCTCGGAATGGTTGGGTGGTATAGAAAATTTATAACTTAATTTTGCTTTAATATCTGCTCCACTCACCGACTTATTAAAAACTCGACAAAAATTTCTCATGACTCCAGAAGGTGAACAATCTTTCGAAAATCTTATATTAATGCATTGCTCTGGACCAGGACTTCGCAGTCCCGAATTTAGTAAGCCATTTTATATACACTGCGACGCTAGCAAAACAGGTGTAGGGGGAGTATCGGTACAGAAGACGGATGATGGAGATGAATATTCCATAACTTTTGTGTCCAATAAACTTAACAAGGCACAAAAAAATTATTCTGTGAAGGAACAAGAGTGTCTGGCAGCGTTAGTGTGCATAAAACGCTTTCGAGCATATGTGGAGGGGCATGATTTTTCGGTGATTACGGATCATGCGTCCTTAAAGTGGCTAGTGTCTCAACCTGATTTGCACTCTCGTCTTGCTCGTTGGGCATTAAAGCTACAAGGATTTCGATTCAAGATTGAGCATCGTAGTGGCAAATATAATGTGGTCCTGATGCGTTGTCCATGGTAAATGAGGGCGAAATAGCTGCTTTAGATGCTATCAACGGATTATTAGTCGATTTGGAGTCTAAACATTTCAAGTCGGAAGAATATACAGAGCTTATGGAACGCGTGAAGGCTAATAGCGACAAGCTACCTGATGTCAAAGTTGTAGATAACTTGGTATATCGTCTGTCAGATCATGTCCAGGGAGATCAATTACACGATATATTTGCTTGGAAATTATGGGTCCCGAAAGATTTGGTTGCAGATGTTTTAAAAAATGCTCATAATAATTCTTCAGCTTCGCATATAACAAGGCTCCGAAAATAGTTCTTCGACCACCGATTGGAAAGCCTTAGTCCCAAAGATTTTTCCAAAGGCTATATATCGATTTTCTCGGTCCGTATCCTCGCTTCCGTAGTGGCCATATTGGCATTTTTATCGATCTGGACCACTATTCTAAGTTCGTGTTCCTCAAAGCAGTGAACAAATTATCAGTAGATGTGCTCATAAAGTATTTGCAGACTGAACTCTTTCATACGTTTGGAGCTCCCGAAACCATAGTTTCGGACAATGGCTCACATTTTAGGTAAGTCATATTATGAATTGGAGGATCTCCAGGGTCGAATTATTGGTCGTTATCATGCGAAAGATTTGAGGCAATTGACTCGTGCTCTTGAGCCCCCAAGTCTGATTTAAATGTGGGCAATTTGTAACGCTTGTATCTGTTTTAATTTTCCGAATATCGTAAATATAAAGCGCCATCTAGCTGTCGTTGAATAGAGAAAGCTAGGCAAAGGTCAAGAGCAAAAATTAGCTGCTTGCTGTATAGATTCTCGATCCTTCTTAAGATGGCCACACGGATTCACCACAGTATACTGAAAGGTTTCTTTTCGAATTCAAGCGTCGCTGTCGATCTTTTCCTTTTTGATCGTGCCCTTGAGCAGTTGAGTTCGCGCCTTAAAACTCCGACAATTTTGACAAGTAAAAGTTCAGTCATTTTTTTTGTTCGAAACAAGTGCAAGTTTTGCGAGTGGGTTTAAACAGGCGACGGTAGCTGTTCTAAGGAAAAATATAAAAGAAAACACCTTATTCCAAGTCAATTTAAGCAAGTTATCTATTGGCGAACCCTGAGTTCAGCCTTGATTTGGGACGCTGATAGCCTGGGCATTTGGCCATAATTTTCATGAGAGGAAAAAAGAACCGAGATCTTAAAGTGAAACAACCTTAGACATATTTATATCAGTTCTGTAAACCGGTCCGGAACCGAACCCTTCAGATCCGTTTCGGTTCAGGTTTGTGATGCCTGAACCGAACCAGGAACCGAACCACATTGAAAATAATCACGAGAACCCGAACCCGAACATAACCCTGTTTTCTTTATTGATGGGGTTCGGTTCTAAAAATAATGGCAAGCATAGAATTTATTTTTGCACTTTGATGGTTTAAAATATTTCATTATTATGAAGAAAATGAATGCCCATGTATGGACGGCGACACTTTTTCCCATCCGCAACAAAAGACTGACTGTGTTATTTTACACAATCTCAAGCAAGGGAATTCAATTTGCATCTTAAACCGTATTTCTGTGCATTATTTTGTTCGTATGGAGATACAATGGCACTGTGAATACAAGGGAAAGTTGCACTTTATTTAAATTTCTTCATTTTTTTAACCAAATCACAAATAAAGTTATTTTAGCATTTCACTCTCACAATATGCCAGTCAAAGCCGTGCTGTGGCGGTCCCATTTGTAGAAAAATAATTTTGACTGAATTCTCGGAAATGAATAAACGTATTAGTTAGCCACACTATAAGTTAGGGATAAGACATCCCGGCATGTCTGTGATTAAGTCACGGTTACTGGCAATCATTAAATCACACAGTGACTGCATATTTGAAGTAACAGTGTGATTTGATGACTGCCAGTCACTGTGACTTAATCACAGTTACGCCGATATGGTCAATCACAGTTACTAAATCACGGGTACGCAGATAAAGCTCATCTCTTATTTTTAGGCTCAAAAAGGCCGTGTTTTTTGCAGGTTTCATAGCCACAAAAAATCACACCAGATTCAGCAATCCCACTACTGTGAAGGAGAAATGACTTTCGCTGTGAGTGCAAGTTGGCAAAATCGCTTAACTCTTCTAAACATACATACAATCAATCAATCAAGACAGATCACTAAAGTGCTTGACTTCCAAGCCATCAAGTGGCAGATTATATGGCATCTCGTCTTCAAATTCTATTAAATTACTTATTAAGTACATAAATATATAAAATGCTATCTGGAACCCGAACCCGAACCGGAACCCCGGTTCTCAATATGAAGGGAACCGGTTGTGGAACCGAACCCCCAGAGTAGGATAAGGTTTCGAACCCCGAACCGAACCCCTGTCAAAATTAGAGGGGTTTGCAGCCCTGATTTATATCCAAATAATTGCTTTAGTAGACATGGAACGACGACAAATGCATAAGCTCTATCCGATGTGGAAATTGTAAAAATTTTTGAATTCGAATGATTTTGACATTGATACGGACGTCGATGTTTGCGAGGCAGCGTTTCCTGTCAATGAGGAAGATCAAAAAGCGATTGAAAGAGCGGTAAATATGTCGGACTCTATGTTGGATACAGAGATTTGTATAACTTCAAGCGGAAGTCCTACTCCGCTTGCGAAATTGTTGTCACCCTCAACTTCGATTGCATCGCCTCAATCACTGAAACTCATGCTGAAGAAAAAACAAAAGCCGAATTTGTAGGATCTGCTTGGGCTATAGAAGCAAAATCACCGCTTTTCAAAAAGATGTTGTGGCACCAAAATAACTTAGTCATGGCTAAATATGCGATTTCCTTTTTTGAGCCTGACCCTGGAGTTCTTAGAGAGCTTGATACGCCATTCAAGTGTTTTCAATACTTTTTGGATGATGCTATTATTGAGCATATTACCCAGCAAACAAATTTGTATGCTGCCCAAAAAATATCAATACTTCGTTTTCAACAACGAATTTGGAAATTCGAAAATTTGTTGGCACTTTATTTTTATTTCAGTTTTTTGCTATCCAAATGTGCGTTTATATTGGGGGAGAACGCGTTTGAAACAGTTCAGAAGACAATGTGAAAAAATCGCTTTGAAAAAATACGAAGTAATTAGCATTTTAAAGATAATAGTAAGTTGCCCTCCAAGGATTCTGCCAACCATGATCCTTTATACAAAGAACGGCCTATCGTGAATCACTTCAATGAGAAGTTTCAGTCAGTTCCGATGAGCCAACGCCTGTCTGTGAATGAACAAATGTGTCCAACGAAGATGAAGACCTTTCTTCGACAATATCTACCAGACAAACCACACAATCAAAGTTGTTCAATTGTCATCACAAATAAGAATACGAACTTTTAATCCACAAATATTTTGAAGTTTTCTAAATTTAAGTCACTTTAGTTTGAATTGTTATGTTTTTTGTTTTATAAGCCTTTCTTTATTTTCTTTAAAATAAAACGTGTAAACAACAAAATTGTACTGAAATTTTGTTTGGCCTACTTTCCCGAAGCCGCTTCTAGGCTTTTCCAGAACAAGCATTTAGTTTTAAGACATAATGAACTCCAAAAAATAATTTTTTCATGGGAAAAAAAAAATTTGGGCAGTAGAGGGTTATACCGGAGTTAACAGGGCGCATCATTGTCGAAGATGCGAAAAAATGATGCAGGCGTTTAGAACGAAGCCGCATCATTGTGGCACGCGGTGTGTTTGGCAACGGCACTGCGTTCACCAAAATGAAAATAGAGCTTGTTTATGCGGATAATTTATTTTTTTAAACTACGCGGTCCAATTATGTTGTTTTTGCTTATCGAAATTCGATGGCAGAATCAGCTGCTCGCTATCGACGAAGTGAAACAATACTCGATACTCCTCAATATACGGTCACTCTTTCCGCATCATTGCCGCATCATTAAACATGCGGCTCTTCTTCTATCCACGGGTTTCTTATGGGAAACAATTCCGCACCTTCCGTTTAACGGAAAATTTCAATGATGCGGCCGGTCTAAACAGCGTATTAAGTGACAAAATAAAAGTAAACGAGAGCGTAAATTGAAGTCGGCCATGCTCCAAGTTCCATATACCCGTTATCCGGGTTTATTTAAGAATATTTTATTAGATCACAACATGCCTAAATTGTGGGAGATATGGGCATTTCTTTTCTGACGTGACGTGATATTCGTACGGAAAAATATTTAAAAAAAAATAAGAAAGAGACAAGTTTAAAAAATCTTTTAATATTTTGGTAGTAATTCATTAGCACTTTATTTTTTAAATCGACCCACAGGTTTCAAAGAAATCAGTAAAAATATGCCCTGACGTGACGTTTCTTAAAACGGAAGTGGGTTTTGACTCGGACTACAAAATTGCTAAACTCTGCGAATTGTGAAACTCTTTTTGTATGAAACTTCTTTTTCAGTAGTTTTTAGAATAATATAAGTTTATTTTCCAATTTACCAAATATAAATCTCTTTTCTCTTTCTTTTTATTAGCTTCTTAATATCTGACGTTACTGACGTGACGTTACTTAAATTTAATTTGGCAATTTTTAAGTGAAGAAAATTTTTTCTTAAATTATTCAACGCAAAAAAAAAAATTTTAATTGTAGCTTAAATTTTTCGAAAAGAGTGGAATTGCTTAATGACTCTGATAGCTGTAAATCGAAAAGAGAAAATGTACTGAAAAACTGGCCAAAACGTTAATTTGTACTTACTAGCCCGATATATCGCTATCTGTACAAAGGGAAAATTTAAACTCATTAATTAACAAGTAAGAAAGTCGGTCAAGCCCGACTGTAATATACTCTGTACCTGTTTGTACGTAACTGATAACTTTAAAGTGAGAGGTTTTTTCAAAATCTGGGGGTGACAACTCTTTCGACTATCGTTCATCTGGTTGAAAAACGATGTATGGGGGCTCGATAAGTAATGATGAGTAGAATGACCCTAGTACAATCCCGTAAAATTATAATTTTGTATATAATTTCCTATTAACATAAACGTATCTATATTAGTCACGCGGGAATCACGCGTGATTTCTGACCGCAGGCCATCTCAATTGCATCGCTCGTCTCATACTTGGTCTTTGCCTCCTTACACAAATATCTATAGGAAAGAGGGGAGGGGGGAAACTGAGAGCGGCGCAGTCCAGTTAGCTAATGCCGTCAAGCCAATTCCAATTGGGAAATTACCAGTAAGCTGTTGCCCTCTCGCTCTCTCTTTCTCGTAAGTTCTACCATTGGCTGCGGTGTTGTTGTCGTTGGATTAAATTTTCTTTTACATATAGCGCCACTATTGTTCATCTGATCGGAAAACGATGTATGGGGGCTTGATAAGAAATGATGAGTAGAATATATGTCTAGAAGGTTCGAACAACCTAACACCAAAAATGTGGAAGATATTACGTTTTTTTCAATTTGCGGGGGAGGCAGGGGGCGTGGCAAAAATCAAAACTAAACTTGATCTGCCTGCAAGTATAATAAATATATGTTCCATACACCTCAAACCTCTATCTATTACCATCTCTGAGATCTCTTCGTTCATACGGACAGACGGACAGACAGACGGACAGACGGACATGTCTATATCGACTCAGCTGTTGATGCTGATCAAGAATATATATATTTTATAGGGTCGCAGATGCTTCCTTCTGGCTGTTACATACATTTGCACAAACCCAATATACTCTGTGTACCTTCGGTACAAAGTATAAAAATAAATATATCCTCCCATAAATTTTAATATTTTCGTTCGACTTAAACAGGCCAAAACAATAAATAAGCTGATTTAAATGCAATAAAATTTATATAATTAGAGAAAAGTTCGGCCATTATGCTAAGGATGTTCAAATACAAATCAAACAACCACACTGGCCTAAAGTAAATTATTTGTTTTAAAATATTACTATAAATCGTGAGTGATTTCTGACCGCAGGCCATCTCAATTGCATCGCTCGTCTCATACTTGGTCTTTGCCTCCTTACACAAATATCTACTGGAAAGAAGGGAGGGGGGAAACTGAGAACGGCGCAGTCCAGTTAGCTAATGCCGTCAAGCCAATTCCAATTGGGAAATTACCAGTAAGCTGATGCCCTCTCGCTCTCTCTTTCTCGTAAGTTCTACCATTGGCTGCGGTGTTGTTGTCGTTGCATTAAATTTTCTTTTACATATAGCGCCACTATTGTTCATCTGATCGGAAAACGATGTATGGGGGCTTGATAAGAAATGATGAGTAGAATATATGTCTAGAGGGTTCGAATAGTCTATCTTCAAAATTGTGGGAGATATGAGGTATTTTCCAAATTGCGTGGGTGATCGGAAAATGATGTATGGCGGACCGATAAGAAATTATGTTTTAAATATATGTCTAGAAGGTTAAAAAATTGTTTTCTTCTAAATTGTGGGAGATGTGAGGTATTTTACAAATTGCGGGGGCGGGAACTTTTCTATCGTTCATCTGACCAAAAAATGAATATGTCGGATCGGTAGGTAATGATGATTAATATATATGTCTAGAATGTTCGAACAATCTATTTTCAAAATTGTGGGTGATATGAGGTATTTTTCAAATTGCGGGGGCGGGAACTCTACTATCGTTGATCTGATCGGGAAATGATGTATGGCTGATCGATAGATATAGATGATTCAAATATTTGTCTTGAAGGACCGAACAATCTAGCTCCAAAATTGTGGCAGATATGAGGTTTCTTCATATGGTGGGGGCGGGAGGGGGCGTGGCAAAAATTTGAAACAAACTTGATCTGCGTGCAGACAATACAATTCTACACTGACCGTTTTCGCACTAACGCCGCACCAAACTGTGACTTTATCGTCATGAAGAGGCACTTCTTGAATCTCCTGAGGATTTTCAGTGGCGTAAATACGGCAATTTTGCTTATTTACGGTCCCATTCAATGTGAAATGGGCTTCATCGGACATGATAATTTTGTTCCAAAATTGCTCGTCATCTTCGGCCATTTCGATGACTCTTTGGGCCCATTCCAATCGACGAGGCTAGTCCGCAGGCAACAATATTTGCGTCAATTGAATTTTGTACGGGAACAAATGCAAATCAACGCGAATAATCCGTTGTAAAGTGTACCGAGCCATGCCCAACTGCTGCGAACGGCGTTTTTGGGATGTTCTTGGGGACCTCTCAACACTGGCTCGTACGGCAGCGATATTCTCGGCCGATCGCCTTGGTCGACTTTTATTTGTCGTCGAAAATTTTTCGTATAAACGCTTAATGGTGTTCTTAGAAGGCGCACTTTTCCCATTTTTTAATTTTTTAAAAGCACGTTGAGTTTTCACAATTGACTTGATCTGTTGAATGTAAATTTCAACTATTTCAGAGCGCTGGCGTGGCGTGTATTGTTCCATGGTAAAAATCTGCTTGGACTGACGCTTCAAACGCGGTATGTCATTAAGCGATCTGACATCTCTGTCAAAAGTTATGGCGTTGCAACCCTGTAGTTAAAAAAATGTATTGCATAAGTTATTTTTCCAATTGAGGGGGTGTCAACACTACTATAGCTCATCTGATAGGAAATGATGTATGGCGGATCGATAAGTAACGATAATTAAAATATATGTCGAGAGGGTTCGAACAATCTATTTTTAAAATTGTGGGAGATATGAGGTATTTTTCAAATTGTGGGGGGCGGGAACTTTCTATCGTTCATCTGATCGGGAAATTATTTATTACTAATCGATAGGTAATGTTGATTAAAATATATGTCTAAAAGGTCCAAACAATCTATTTTCAAAATTGTGGAGATATGAGGTTTTTTCATATTGGGGGGTGGGAGGTGGTGTGGCAAAAATTTAAAACAAACTTGACCTGCGTACAGACAATTCAAGCTCTACACTGAAAAAATGGTAGCTCTAGCTCTTATAGTCTCTGATATCTAGGTGTCTATATCGATTCGGCTATTGATGCTGATCAACAATATATATACTTTATGGGTCGGAAATGCTTCCTTCTGCCTGTTACATACATTTGCACGAACTTAGTATACCCTTTTTACTCTACGAGTAACGGGTATAAAAAACCCAAAAGCTTTATGCATAGAACACTGCTTTCGTCTGCTTCACCAACCCACAAACCCAAGCTTTAACGAGAGCGTAAGTTGAAGTCGGCCCTGCTCGACTTCGATATACCCGTTACTCAGGGTAAGGTTTTTTTTTAAGAATATTTTATTAGATCACAAATTGTGGAAGATATGAGTTTTTTTCCAAATTGCGGGGGTGGCAACTCTACTATAGCTCATCTGATCGGGAAATGATGAATGGCGGATCGATAGGTAATGATCTTCGAACAATCTATTTCCAAAATTGTGGGAGATATGAGGTATTTTTCAAATTGCGGGGGCGTGAACTTTTCTATCATTCATCTGATCAAGAAATGATGTATGGCGGATCGGTAAGTAATGATGATTAAAATATATGTCTAGAAGGATTTAACAATGTATTTTCAACATTGTGGGAGATATGAGGTATTTTTCAAATTGCGGGGGCGGCAACTCTACTATCGTTCGTCTGATCGGAAAATGATGTATGACGGGTCGATAGGTAATAATGATTAAAATATATGTCTAGAAGGTCCGAAAAATCTATTTTCAAAATTGTGGGAGATATGAGTTTTTTTCATATTTTGATCTGCGTGCAAACAATACAAGTCTACACTGAAAAAATGGTATCTCTAGCTCTTATAGTCTCTGAGATCTAGGTGTTCATACAGACAGACGGACAGACGGACGGACGGACAGACGGACATGTCAAAATCGACTCGGCTATTGATGCTGATCAAGAATATATATACTTTTTGTGGTCGGAAATGCTTCCTTCTGCCTGTTACATACATTTGCACGAACTTAGTATACCCTTTTTACTCTACGAGTAACGGGTATAAAAATTACAGCTGCATCAACTAACACCGACGAAAGATCTTTCGACGTGGGATATATGCATGTGTAAGTAAAAAAAAAAACGTAAATTACATATTTTGTTCTCAATTTATTTGTCCAAAGCTTGGCTTTGCTTTGCCCAAATCTATTAACATTGGCAAGCAAGTATGGATCGCAAAGTTCCCATGTGGATGGTAACTTCTTGCTGAGATTGCACAAACAAGCTTAATGCTTTTACATTGTGGATCTGTTCTAATTTGATTTTTGCTATGCCAAGCAAACAGCTGATCGCTTGCATTGGTTCTTTAACTGTGATATATACAAAATGACTTTTATGCAATGCCTTAAAAATAAAAGTCTTTGAATAATTTTATTAAAGCCTTTTATAAATATAAAAGTCATTTATAACTTTTATCATGTGAAGAAAATTTTAAAAAATCAAAAATAATTGTTATGAGCTGAGTAATAAAATAAAAATTACAAAATAATTGGTATTTCCGAGTTTTTAAATAAAAATAAAAGAATAGTTGTTATTTTCCGAGTTTTATTATAAAACGCAAAAGAAAACTGGTAAATAATGACTTGTTTGATAAAACTATATCTGTTACGGTCCCTGATTCTTAGTCATGATCACTTTTGGAACCTTAGTTTAAAAAAAATTATAATGAAGATGTGCTAGTGTGTTATTTTTGATCGGAGCCATGTCAAACAGGATTGAGTTAGAGTAGACAAACCTGTAGTTCTGCTGGGGGTCAAGTGACTACTCTGCCTAACGAATCCATGCATCACTGATCGTTAGTCACGTCGTTAACGGCAGGTTATGCAGCAGGTAATGCAGTGAGTGTGCGGCAGCACGGACAAGTTCGGCGTTGCTGTTGTGGCGAGTGCACATTATTTGTTTTGCCTTTTAATTTGCATCAAAACGGGTCACCAAATCTATATAAGTCTAAAAGTGATTTTAAAAATAAAATAAATGGTTTAAAACACCACAAATAAAAACGAGAAGGCAAAGCTAACTTCGACTGTGCCGAAGTTTTAATACACTTGAAAATCTTTACTCCAACTGATTTAACCAGTAAAATATATATAGGATACAGATATTAAAAAATTTTAAATCATTGATAATAAAATAGGATACCATAAAAAACTTTTCTTAGTAAAACACATTTTCCGACCGATCGGTCCTATGGCAGCTATATGCTATAGTCATCCGATTTTTATAAATTTCTAAAAAAATTTGTAAAAGCATATAAAACTAATATCTACCAAGATCCGTCTGTCCGTCCGTCCGTCTGTCCGTCCCTCCGTCCGTCCGTCTGTCTGTTTCTACGCGAACTAGTCCCTCAGTTTTGAAGCTATCGAGCTGAAATTTTGTACATAGTCTTCTTTGTACTGCACGCAACTAATATGTCGGAACCGGCCGGATCGGATGACTATATTATATTGCTGCCATATAAACGATCGGTCAAAAAACTAGTTCTAGTAAGAAAAACATTTTTGTTTTCCATCGTAGCTTCAATTATCTTGCTATATGTTAGTTTTATATGCTTTCACATGATACAGGAAAAATTTATCAAAATCGGATGTCTATATTATATAGCTCCCCATAGAAACGGTCGGTCAAAAAACTACTTCTTGTGAGAAAATCTTTTTTTGTTTTCTATCGTAGCGGCCCCAATCTTTTTTAACCATCGAAGGCATTTATATCGCGCCCCTTTAAAACCCCCGCCTACTTTGTATAACAATTCAACATCCGAAAACAAATTCTTATTAGGATTAATATTCTTGATTTTCAAGCAAAACAATCCCTAATAATTTGAATGCTTTGAGAATAATCGTTAAGCTTAAGTAAATAAAATAATACTCGAAATAAAACATCATCAATGATTTTTCAAATAAAACTCGACAAGTAACTAATTATTGTTGATTTTTAATAAACAAAATTAATAAAATTATTATTAACGATGAAAAATAATAAAAATCTTTAATAATTAATAAAAATTAATAATATCAAATCATTGCCTATCTGATAATCTGTGCTGAAAATATTGGCATCACACTCGGCTAAAAATTTTTTTAGTGAATGGTTCATATTAATTTAGTTAATCATTATACACTTGAAAAGTGTATATTAATTTTGCCCACAAGTTTGTAACGCATAGAAATATTCATTTCCGACACCATAAACTGTATATATTCTTGATCAGGACGACGGGCTGAGTTCAAATCCGTCTGTCCGTCCGTCCATCTGTCCGTCCGTCCGTCTGTCTGTTTCTACGCGAACTAGTCCCTCAGTTTTAAAGCTATCGAGTTGAAATTTTGCACAGAATCTTCTTTTTACTGCACGCAACTAATATGTCGGAACCGTCTTGGTCGGATGATTATTTCATATAGCTGCCATAGGAACGATCGTTCTAAGAACAAGTTTTAGTTAAAAAGTCTTTTTTGTTTTCCATAGTAGCGTCAATAATCGTAGTATATATTTGTTTTATATGCTTCCACACCGTTCTGGAAAAATTTATCAAAATCGGATCACTATAGCATATAGCTGCCATAGAAACGGTCGGTCAAAAAACTAGTTCTAGTGAAAAAAAACTTTTTTGTTTTCCATCGTAGCGTCACTTATCTCTATATATATAAAAGAGTTTGTCCTGACTGACTGACTGATTGGCAATCAACGTAGAGCCTGAACGGTAAGAGATAGAAAGCTGAAATTTTCACAGAAGTTTCCTTATGAGTTGAAAGTGAGCACTAAGGCGGGGTTTTGGAAAATTCCACCCCTAAGGGGTGGAAAACTCCCGGAAAAGCTACTATGGGGAAAATTTTGTTTTTCATCCGATTGACTTGAAATTTGGTTTGTAAGTAAAGTAAGCGAAATAATTGGACACCTGTTTCCCAGATTTCGGAAAATCCGCCCACAAGGAAAATGGCAGGACTTTTCTTCATGGAAAAAAACTATTTTTCATCCGATTGACTTCAAACTCGGTTTGTGAGGATGGTAAGCAGAATAATTAGACTTTAGATTTTCCGATGATGGAAAATCTGCCCGAAAAGTCGGGAAATTCCCGGAAAATTCCATATGGAAAAAACTATTTTTCATCCGTTTGGCTTCAAACTCGGTTTGTAAGGGTAGTAAGGGTAAGTAATTGGACATGAGATTTTCAAATGTTGGAAAATCCGCCCACAAAGAAAATACCCGGAAAATTCTATATGAAAAACTATTTTTGATCCGATTGACTTCAAACTCGGTTTGTAAGGATAGTATGCAAAATAATTAGACATAAGATTTTCCGATGTTAGAAAATGCGCCCGAAAAGTCGGGAAATTCCCGGAAAATTCCCTATGGAAAAAACTGTTTTTCATCCGATTGGCTTCAAATTCGGTTTGTAAGGATAATATGATAAATAATTAGACATGTGATTTTTCGATTGTGGAAAATCCACCCACAAGGAAAATTGCCGGAAAATTCTTCATGGAAAAAACTATTTTTCATCCGATTGACTTCAAACTCGGTTTGTGGGGATGGTAAGCAAAATAATTAGACATAAGATTTTCCGATGTTGGAAAATGCGCCCGAAAAGTCGGGAAATTCCCGGAAAATTCCATATGGAAAAAACTATTTTTCATCCGTTTGGCTTCAAACTCGGTTTGTAAGGGTAGTTTGCTAAATAATTAGGCATGTGATTTTTTGTTGGTGGAAAATCCACCCACAAGGAAAATTGCCGGAAAATTCTATATGGAAAACACTATTTTTCATCCGATTGACTTCAAACTCGGTTTGTAAGGATAGTATGCAAAATAATTAGACATAAGATTTTGCAATGGAAAATCCGCACGAAAAGTCGGAAAATGCTATATAGTAAAACCTATTTTTAATCCGATTGGCTTCAAAATCGGTTTGTGAACACATTATAGAAAATAATTATACATTTGATTTCTCGGTGGTAGAATTTCTGCCCACAGGCAAGAATAATGGTGGGCGTATTTCGGTTCAGTGACAATGGCTATTTGTGACCCGATCTGAATAAAATTCGTTTTGTAAGATCTAGGGTCAGAATAAATGGAAACACGTGTTTTTTATTTCGGGAAGTTCACTGCAAGGTCGGATTAT
Organism: Lordiphosa mommai; assembly: GCA_018904225.1. Lineage (NCBI taxonomy): Eukaryota > Metazoa > Arthropoda > Insecta > Diptera > Drosophilidae > Lordiphosa > Lordiphosa mommai. Next base: position 20,412 of record JAEIFT010000715.1, read on the forward strand.
GGGTGGGGGGTGGGTTTTGGCCGATATGTATTCAATTTGGTTTGAAAGCTCTATGGGCCAATTAAATAGGATAAAGTTTTTTAGCTTTGTGCTTACTCACCCTCAAGGTCGGATAATGGGTGACGGGGGTGGTTTTAGCGTTTGTCCGCTTAACGGGCCAAGTAGGTGGACAATAATTTTTCTCATTTCTGATGGTCGGAAAATGGGGGCGGGGGTGATATCATTACCAACGTTTTTTTCATTATTTTGGCGGCTATACTGATGGTGGCGAAGCGAAGCGCGCCGGGTTATATGCTAGTATTGGTATATGTTAGTTTTCTATGCTTTCACATAATACGGTAAAAATTTATCAAAATCGGATGACTATATTATATAGCTGCCATAGAAACTGTCGGTCAAAAAACTAGTGCTAGTAAGAAAAACTTTTTTGTTTTCTATCGTAGCGTCCCCAATCTCTATATATATAAAAGAGTTTGTCCTGACTGACTGACTGACTGACTGACTGATTGGCAATCAACGTAGAGCCTGAACGGTAAGAGATAGAAAGCTGAAATTTTCACAGAAGTTTCCTTATGAGTTGAAAGTGAGCACTAAGGCGGGGTTTGGAAAATTCCATTCCTAAAGGGTGGAAAACTCCCGGAAAAGCTACTATTGGAAAAATTTTGGTTTTCATCCGATTGACTTGAAATTTGGTTTGTAAGTAAATAAAACGAAATAATTGGACACCTGTTTCCCAGATTTTGGAAAATCAGCCCACAAGGAAAATGGCCGGAAAATTCTTCATGGAAAAACTATTTTTCATCCGATTGACTTCAAACTCGGTTTGTGAGGATGGTAAGCAGAATAATTCGACTTGAGATTTTCCGATGATGGAAAATCCGCCCGAAAAAGTCTGGAAATTCCCCGGAAAATTCCATATGGAAAAAACTATTTTCTTTCGATTGGCTTCAAACTCGGTTTGTAAGGATAGTATGCTAAGTAATTGGACATGAGATATTCAAATGTTGGAAAATCCGCCCACAAAGAAAATACCCGGAAAATTCTATATAAAAAACTATTTTTGATCCGATTGACTTCAAACTCGGTTTGTAAGGATAGTATGCAAAATAATTAGACATAAGATTTTCAAATGTTGGAAAATGCGCCCGAAAAGTCGGGAAATTCCCGGAAAATTCCATATGGAAAAACTGTTTTTCATCCGATTGGCTTCAAACTCGGTTTGTAAGGATAGTATGCTAAATAATTAGACAAGTGATTTTTTGACTGTGGAAAATCCACCCACAATCAAAATGGCCGGAAAATTCTATATGGAAAACACTACTTTTCATCCGATTGACTTCAAACTCGGTTTGTATAATAGCTTTACAAAATAAGTTGACATGAGATTTTACGATGTTGGAAAATTTGACCCAAGAGTGGGGAAATGCCTGAAAATTTATACGGTAACCTATTTTTAATCCGATTGGCTTCAAAATGGGTTTGTTGAACATATTATAGAAAAAATTAGACATTTTTTGGCGGTGGAATTTCCGCCCACAGGCAAGAATAATGGTGGGCGTATTTCGGTTCAGTGACAATGGCTATTTGTGAGCCGATCTGCATAAAATTCGTTCTGTAAGCTCTAGGGTCAGAATAAATGGAAACACGTGTTTTTTTATTTCGGGAAGTTCACTGCAAAGGTCGGAATATGGGTGCGGGGGGTGGGTTTTTAGCCGATATGTATTAAATTTGGTTTGAAAGCTCTATGGGCCAATTAAATAGGATAAAGTTTTTAGCTTTGCGCATACTCACCCTCAAGGGTCGGATAATGGGTGCCGGGGGTGGTTTCAGCGTTTGTACGCTTAATGGGCCAACTAGGTGGAAAATAATTTTTCTCATTTCTCATGGTCGGAAAATGGGGGCGGTGGAGGGATCATTTCCAAACGTTTTTTTCATCATTTTGGCGGCTTTATTGATGGTGGCGAAGCTGAAGCGCGCCGGGTTATATGCTAGTCTTAGTATATATTAGTAATACAGGCTTGCCCATATTCGACGGACCCATCTGGCAATGCCATAACTTTTGACAGAGATGTCAGATCGCTTAATGACATACCGCGTTTGAAGCGTCAGTCCAAGCAGATTTTTACCATGGAACAATACACGCCACGCGAGCGCTCTGAAATAGTTGAAATTTACATTCAACAGAACAAGTCAATTGTGAAAACTCAACGTGCTTTAAAAAATTAAAAAATTCACATTGAATGGGACAGTAAATAAGCAAATTGCCGTATTTACGCCACTGAAAATCCTCAGGAGATTCAAGAAGTGCCTCTTCATGACGGAAAAGTCACAGTTTGGTGTGGCGTTAGTGCAAAAACGGTCATTGGCGTTTTTCTTCCAAAATGAAAATGGCCATGCTGTTACCATCAACCAGGAGCGTTATCGCGACATGATGACCAATTTTGTGATGCCAATTATTCGTCGAAAGCGTATGAGGCAGCTCTGGTTTCAACAAGACGGCGCTCCACCGCACACAAGTCGCATAACAATCGATTTACTGAAGAAATTGTTTCCGGGCCGTTTGATGTCGAAAAGTGGTGATTTGGACTGGCCACCGCGTTCGCCCGATTTGACGCCGCCTGACTTCTTCTTGTGGGGATATTTGAAGTCAAAGGTTTACGTTAACAAGCCAAGGACCGTAGAAGAGCTCAAGGACAACATTCGTGAAGAAATAGCCGCTATTCCGTCCGAAATGTTGGCGAAAACGATGGAAAATGCCGCAAAAGGGCACATACGCTATCAACGCCAGAGGCGGCCATTTGAGAGATATCATATTCAAAAATTGATGTAAACAAATCTACTTGGAACAAATTAAATGATTAAGATTGCCAACCGCCAAATTTTTATTTTTTCTTTGATTTTTTAAAAATACATGGGTCCGTCGAATATGGGCAACCCTGTATATGCTTTCACACAATTTTGAAAAAATTGAGCAAAATCGGATGACTATAGCATATAGCTGCCATAGGACAGATCGTTAGGAATATGTGTTTTAATAAGAAAGTTTTTTTATGGTATCAAATTTTATTATCAAATGATTTAAAAATTTTTAAATATCTGATATATATATCCTATATATATTTTACAGGTTAAATCAGTTGGAGTAAAGTTTTTCAAGTGTATTAAAACTTCGGCACAGTCGAAGTTAGCTTTTCCTTCTCGTTTCAAATAATTTTTCTGGGAGAAATGATCTAGTTATTAATCTACCAGTTGGAAATAATTCGGAAGTAGTTATGAACTCACCTAGAGTTAGTGCAAATCGAAGTGGATCGAATTTTTATGTTGCACCTGAAAAAGTATCCAGCGTTATCCAAAACTGGCGAATCAAATTTGATGGTTCAAAATCTTGTATGAGAATGGATGAATTCATTTATAGAGTCTCTAACAAAGCAAAATTTAAATAACGATTATAGACTTCTTTCCGATCATTTATATCTCCTGTTCGTAGGAAAACAAATGACTGGTACTGAAATTTCACCGTACACACTCAAATTTTAGTTGGGAAACTTTCTGTGAGATTTTAAAAACGATTCGAAGACATTGAAACAGATTATGACATATGGGAAAGGATTGGGAAACGACGTCAACGTGAAAGTGAGCTTTTCGAAGACTTCCAATATGCTATAGAAGAACTAGTGGACAGACTACAAAATGGTATACCTGAAAGTCAGTTAATAGATCTACTGATCCGGAACGCCAAGCCTAGTTTGCACCATGAATTGCTTCATCTAAAGATCTGGAATGGATCTCAACTACGAAATGAAATCCGAAAGCATGAACAATTTTATAATGACATAAAAATATTAAAGCCGCTAACCGTTGATAATATTAAACCAGAAGAGGTTCTACAAACTCAGCACCGTTCTTCCAAACAAATCCAACTTGTTTTGCCAAACAAATCCAACTTGTTGGATGATTGTTTGTTTCAGAAAACTCTTTTCCCTGGAACTGCAATCCTTTGGAAACCGAAGAAGGATTGTGTCACCCAACAACAATAGACGGATCCGATAAAGCAATTTTTATGGGAAAACATCTACTGTTTCTGCGCGGGTAAGTATTGCCTGATAACGATGTAAACAAAACAAAGGGAGAACCAATTACATTTTCATTCATTCTTCTGCTTCATGGAATTATAATAATAAATAAACATATATTTGATAGTTAGATTATGCATACCAGTCCAAACGTTTAAGACATTTTGGAAGACAGTTCAAATGAATCGAAATAAGTTTATTTCATTAATTTTATGTAAATTCTATAATAGGCTTTACACTGAAGTATTAATTGAAGGTCACAAATATCTGCATTACTAGACTCGAGAGCCACAATATTGCTTAGGTGTGGCACGGGAATGTGTTGACACACAGCAAAACAAAAAAATGTTCTGGCAAAATACGAACCGCAAATGGAACCGAAGTAGTGTAGTAGCAAAAATTATAGCTCGTATTAAATACCGCGATAGTACAGCTGAGCTTGAAATATTTCTTATACCTGAACTCAAGAAATAAGTTTATTTCGGCATAGACTTATGGCAGAAGTTCGGACTTTTAGACAAGATCACAAAGTCCGCAGAAGTATCTGAACTAGATGTGGGAACTTCAAATGAAAATGAAGATGACCCAAAATTCATTACCTTGTCCGAATGCGAACAAAAACGTCTTAATGCAGTTATCAATATTTTCCCGTCATTCGCTACAGAGGGATTAGGAAGTACTAAACTTGCAACTGGATTCACAAGAGGTCAATAAAGTTACTAGAAGGGATGCATATCTATTACCCCACATTGACGGAATCTTAAATCGCTTACCTCCAGCCCGATTCATCACTGGATTAGACATGAAACATGCATACTGGCAAATTCCTTAGACGAAGAATCGCGGCAAATCACGGCATTTACAGTACCAAACAGACCATTATATCAATATAAAATGATGCCATTTGGTCTCTGTAATGCTGCGCAAACACTTTGTCGTTTAATGGATAGGGTTATCCCAGCTCATCTTCGTACACAAGTTTTTGTGTACTTAGATGACCTTCTTATACTGTCTGATGATTTCGAGAGCCATTTAATGTTATTACAAGAAATAGCCTTGTGTCTTCGCAAAGCAAATCTTACCATAAACATCAGCAAGTCGAAATTTTGCATGCAAGAAATCACGTATTTAGGTTTTATTATAGGAAATGGACAGATAAGAACAAATCCTGAAAAGATCAAAGCTATATCTGAGTTTCTTGTATCGACTCCTGTTAAGCAATTACACCCAGAGAAATCTAGCACGATTCGGCAAGACTGAAATCGGCTTCAATTTAGTTTTTTTCGTCTTGAATTTTCAAGAAGAAATCTGCTTGAAATCGAGAAAACTTTGTGTGTTTGGTGGCAAAGGAGGAGACAAAAAAATCGGGCTTGAAAATTCATGCTTGATTTCAGTATTTTCTCTTGAATCCAAGAAAATTCTGTCTCGCCGAACTTCTGACACGAAATCTGTTTGATATCAAGCACGATCTGCTCGATTTTTTTCTGAGTGTACTTAGATTTTAAGGCTTATCGGGTGGTACAGGCGCTTTGTGGAAAATAACCCTTCATCAGCTTCCCACTAACCGAACTACTGAAAAAACGAAAAGACCTTGAATGGAATGATTGCTTAACCTTCCGTCTGGCAGACGGGTCTAGCCAGACATATTTCGTTTTTAAACGTTAATTTAATATATTTTTGTCAACACAATGACTTGGGCTTCCAGGTACCCTTCTGAAATTTTATTGGCTATTGATTTATCAATACGACAATTTTGAGAATGTCCTTTAAAAGGACGAAAAAGGATGTAGACGAATCGCACCTTCGGACCGGCGGATGGTGCCTCGCCAGACCCCTATATTTTGTATGAAAACATAGGGAATATGAGTAATTTTTTTCATTTTACCGCGTTGATTTCTTCTTTTAATTGTATATATCGGTTCAAACTGTTTTGTATGAACCTCACGTGTGTGTTCATGTGCATACATGTGTAATTATGTGTGTATCTTCACTGACGCGGCGTCTCTTTGCTCTTCAGCAGCTATTTCCATATCGCGGTAAAACTAAATTCACCCAATTCATTCCATCGAAACCAGCAAAATATGGAATCAAAATTGGGTGGGCATGTGATTCAAAGACAAAATATCCGTTGCAAGGTAAATTATACACGGGAAGAAATGAAGGAGAAGAACGCGAAGTGAATCAAGGCGAAAATGTATTGATCCATCTCGCAAATCGATACAGCAACAGCGGACGGACATTTGTGGCCGACAATTTTTTACCATCGTTGGAAGGAGCCAAACGGCTATCTAAAATTGGTCTCGCTTACGTTGGCACCATTCGGGCGAACAAAAGATGTTTACCTGAAGAAATGAAGAAGAATCCTCGACGTCCTGTGTCTCATCTCTTTGGTTTTCATGAAAACCTTGTTTCGATTTGCAGCCAGGTGCCGAAAAAGAACAAAGCTGTGAATTTACTTTCAACGGTGCATTATTCGAAATATTGCGTGAAGGTGAAAGACAAAAAGCCAGAGGCAATTTTGTTTTACAACGCGAATAAGGCTGGAGTTGATTGCATGGATCAAATGGTGACACATTTTTCAACAAAACGGCCAACAAGACGATGGACTTTTTGCTTTTTCTGCAACATATTGGATGTCATGGGATTGGCTTCATTTGTAATTTGCAAGGAGGTTGATCGTCTCGATAAACACGATGCCAGACGCAACTTTTGTATACGTTGGTTCCACCAAACATCGAAAATCGAATGAATAATCCGAATGATCAAGATCCCAACATGTCGTTTGGCTATTGAATCGTTTTTTGTAGAGCAATAAACATCCCAGCAATAATTTGAATGCAACCACAAGCGGCGCCGATACACTCAAAGGAAAGCGAGACTGCAAACTTTGTTTATAAGGAGGTGATAAGCTGCGTCGTAAAACTCGTTTCTTTTGTTCAGAATGCACTAATCCGGTGTGTCAACAACATTCAAAAATTGAGTACACATGTTTTGCCTGCATTTCTCAGAACCAATAATATAGTTTCGTTTCATATTTCATCGAAAAAAAACCCATTCATTTGTTCAAACAATTTTTATATGATTCAAAATAAAGAGCAAAAACCGCAAAAACGCATGAAACTAAAACATGTTGTTTCTTTGATTTTGGAATGGATTTCAGATTTTTTTCTTTCATAAGTAGTCCATCATATGGGCATTTCTTTTCTGACGTGACGACATTCGTACGATAAAATATAAAAAAAAATATAAAAGAGACAAGTTAAAAAATTTTTTTATATTTTGGTAGTAATTCAATAACACTTTATTTAGGAAAAAAATTACTAAATCGACCCAGAGTATTCAAAGAAATCAGTAAAAATATGCCCTGACGTGACGTTACCTAAACGGAAGTGAGTTTTGACTCGGACTACAAAATTGCTAAGCTCTGCGAATTGAGAATTTTTTTGTATGAAACTTTTTCAGTAGTTTTGTGAATAATATAAGTTTATTTCCAATTTGACGTGACGTTACTAAATTTCATTTGCCATTCTTTAAGTGAAGAAAATTTTTTTAATTATTAAACGCAACAAAAAATATTTTTAATTGTACGTAAAATTTTGCGAAAAGAGTGGAATTGCTTAATGATTCTGAGAGCTGTAAATCGAAAAGAGAAAATGCACTGAAAACTGGCCAAAACGTAAATTTGTACTTTCTAGCCCTCATATCGCTATCTGTACAAAGGGGAAGCTTTAAACTCATGAATTAAAAATAATTTGCATATTTACTTTTTTCTAAATCAAGTAAGAAACAACTTTTAATGAACTTTAAATTTTTCGGCCATGGTAGACTTTTCTACGGAAATGCCCATATGTTAAAACGTATGAGAAAGGTAAGAAAATACAAAAATATACCTGCTTGGTATAAAAAAGAGTTGAAAGGTAGCACTGACCTACGTATAAATACATGTAAATGTATAGGGGTCTGGCGAGACACCATCCGCCAGTCCGAAGGTAATCGGAACGTCTGCCAGACGAAGGGTTAACTGCCACACCCAACCTGATAACTCCAGACTTTTCGAAACGATTTGTACTACTTTGCGATGCTAGCACTTACGGCCTTGGCTGTGTTTTGGCTCAAGAGCGAGACGGAGTTGAACTTCCAATTGCGTATATGAGCGAAAACTTTCAAAAAGCACAGCGCAACTACTCTGTCACGGAACTAGAATGTTTAGCTGTAATCAAAGGAATTAAAAAGTTTTGCTCTTATATAGAGAGGCCAAGAAATTGTCGTCATAACAGATCATGCAGCACTACAGTGGCTGATGCGGCAAAAGATCTGTCGGGTAGGCTGGCTAGATGGTCCATGAAGTTACGGACTTTCACATTCGCAATTTTGTACAGGAGTGGTTCACAAAATGTTGTTGCAGATACACTTCCTCGACAAAACGACCTGGCCATAGAAGACTTTCAAATGATTAAGCCAGTAATCGACTTGGAGTCTCCACACTTCAAATCGCCCGATTACTTGAGTTTGTTAGATAACGTCAAGTCAAATCAGTAAAAGTTTCCAGATTTGCAAGGAGAGGTGATTATGTCTATAAGAGAACTGATTTCGCTTCTGGAGACGAGTCGCAAGAGAATACCTCTCGGAAACTGTGGGTTCCAACAGGTTTAGTCCCAGACGTCTTACATCAAGCGCACGATTCCCGAGAACTGCACATTGTGGATGAGTAAGACAGTAGAAAAGATACGGAGATACTTATTTGGCCTCGTATGGTTACCCAGATACGTTTCTTATATATCCGAATGCATCGTTGTCGCTCTACCAAAAGCCCAAATGTTGTACTAAAACCACCAATGGGAAACCCTTAACATCGGATAGGCCTTTTTCAAAAGTTATATGTCGATCTATTAGGTCCCTACCCAAGAACGAAAAATGGGAATATTTGACTACTCATAGTAGTTGATCATAACACTAAATTTCACTTTTTAAGCCCACTTAAGAAATTCATAACGTCTAAAATATGCGATTTTTTGAAGGAACTATATTTTACACTTTGTGTACCCGAGACCATATTAACAGATAATGGCTCACAATTTAGGTCTAGTGCTTTCCAAGCCTTCCTTACAAGTTTCGGTATAGCAGACCGATGTACTGCTATTTATTCCCCTCAGGCTAACGCCAGTGAGCGCTTAAATAGGTCAGTCCTAGCAGCGATACGCGCCTATATCGGAAATGAGCACCTCAATTGGGATATAAATCTAAATGCCATCAGGGGAGCGTTAAGAACAGCACTTCATAGAAGCACGGGATATTCTCCCTTTTTCCTCGCTTTCGGACAAAACATGATCCTTAACGGAAAGGACTATGCTCTGTTACGAAATCTAAACCTTTTGAGTGATGATACCAGGATAAACTACCCAGACGCCATGCAGTTAGTAAGACAGAAGGTCCAAGAGAACATGAATAAAACCCATGAGTATATCGCACGCCGATATAATTTGCGCTGCCGAGATATTCAACTAAAACTTGGTGACGCCGTATTCGCTAGAAATTTTACTCAGAGCAATGCTATTAAAAAATTCAGTGCTAAATTTTCATTCCAGCTCAAGTTCATAAAAAACGCAGTTCGTATTATTATGAGTTAGTGGACGAAAAAGGAAAAACCTAGGAGTCTTCCATTTAAAGGACATTAAAATCAGGAAATAAATTGTTTATGTCGATTCTTCAGATAATGCTTCCTCGACAAGTCTTTCCCCATTATCTGTGGTGTAGTGTCCGAACAAAAATAATGGGAAATTTTCAAATAACTTTTCGACCCACCCATGCGAAATCTGTTCTTGTACTGACCAATGAGGTCAAGCCACGAATGCCTATGATCAGGCCATAGTCCAGTTACAGTAAAAAGAAACATACTCAAAAGCTCTTCTTCGATCGGTTCATAACCACGCTGTTGGCACACGTGAATTTATTCAAGCAAGTAAATTCGACCGATTCAGATGTGTCTATGGTGCCCTACTACTTAAAGCTACAAGTCTTAGAGGTTAACTAACTTAGTCAAATAAAGGCTAACCAATTGCTACTCTGAAGTTGTTTGTGCTAAAAAAAACCCATTGAAATAAAAGTGATTTGTGAAACAGTGCTCCAAAGGTAATCGGAAGAATTAGTTATACATTTGATTGATTTAATTATTAGAATCCAATTTGGGTCCTAAGGAGAGCCGTCCAACTCTTCCGTGGCGCTGTTAGCCTTATTAAGGTTGTGATTTGACGACCCAGAAACCCCCTTGTGAGAACGACCTACTATTACTTGGCACTAAACCCAGTTCACGTGGAGTCGCTGATAGTCATTTTGAACAGACGAGCCCTTGAAGGCATCATTTACACCAATAACGATCCAAACATCCAAAGAGCTGCCTATATTTTATTGACGAAACTTAATCTGGCTTAACTCTAGTGGTCTATGAGGTTGCTGTTACGTAACTAATCTGTCTCCACATGGCGATCATAACCCTACTCATACATACCGGCTTATATTAATTACAACTAAAGCAGTGTAAATGATCTTTATATGCGTCAAGACTGCCTAATGCAATTATCATTGCAATTTTCGCCGTTACTCAACATGAACGACAAACACATATCAATCTAATTCTCTTGGAACAGAATGAACGCACCCATTTTGCTTGGATCAAAAATTTGTGAGCGTAAGTACAATATAACGTTCCGAATATTTTATAACAATATTCCTTACGCTATCGAAATTAATTTGTTATTTCATAAATATAAACTATATTCATATATTTATTATTTTTCGTTTTCAGACTTGTTCACACACAACTCACAAAAACTGCAATATACTTTTTTTCTGCAACCCGTGTCTAAACTATTCAAAAGATGAGAGCTTACATCTACGACATAAGGAGCAATGTGGCAAGCTGGTTACTACACTTCCTGCAGCGGATAAGGCGAGTCTTAAATTTAAGAATTTTTCACATTCCTTAGATGTACCATTTATGGTATATGCAGATTTTGAGTGTATGTTTACACCAGAAAATCTAAAAGTAAGCGAAAAATTGGAGATTTTAAACCATCACGTTCCCATAGCCTACTCATATTTCATAAAGTGTTCTTCGATTTCACACTTGATAAATTTGTAATGGAAAACTGGAAAGAATGCTGGTCTTAAATTTTTGACTTCCTTGATAAGAGATATTAATGAAATTTACATCAAGTACCTTGCAATTATTCAGCCAATGACTTTGACTCCTGAAGACATGGATGATTATTATAATTCGGTAAATTGTCATATTTCTGTAAAGCCTTAAACTCTGATCGTGTTAGAGATCAATGTCATTTAACTGGGAAATTTAGAGGGCCTGCTCATACAGCTTGTAACATTAACTTCAAAACAATTTCACAATTTTTATACACTTGAAAAGTGTATATTAATTTTGCCCAGAAGTTTGTAACGCATAGAAATATTCATTTCCGACCAACATGTCAAGGAGGTGGTAGGCAGCATGAAAGCCAAGGCTGAAGGATGAGATGGCCTTAACGCCAATAAAGCGCTCGCTTAAAAAATAAGGTTCTAATATACAAAGTAATCTTTGCACCAATCTGGCGGTACGGTGTGCAGGTGTACGGAATCGCTGCAAAGTCTCATCTAAACCGAATACGCACATTCCAGGCCAAGGAGTATTTCATCCAATGCTGAGGAGTATTTCAGGAGCCGAGTGGTATATCCGCACACGTGACCTTGAGCTGGATTTCAAGGTCTCCATGGTAGTGGATATAATAAAAACACAAGCAGCTCGGTACTTGGATAAGGTCGCGTGTCACCCAAACAATCTGGCAAGGGCGGCTAAGAAGGAGGAGGATCAAGGGATTGAGCCAGGAAAAGACTGCTTCTGCTTACACCCCCACTGACTTAGCCAGACGCAGGATTTGATCACCAACCACATAGTAAACAACAACAAAATAACATAAAACACACTTCAACTTAGTTAAATAAGCTATTTGTTAAAAAACCCTACAAGTAGCAAACACATTATTTTTAACATAACCATAACACTAAATTAGTTCATTTTCCCACTACATTATAAGTTACTTAAAAGGTACATAATTATTTTTTTACTATTTTTTTTCACTATTTAAAAATCAAACTAATAAAAAAGACTAGTCCACAAAAAAAAAAAAAAAAAAAAAATAGAAATATTCATTTTCGACCACATAAAATATATATTCTTGATCAGGACGACGAGCTGAGTTCAATTCCGTCTGTCCGTCCGTCCGTCAGTATGTTTTTACGCGAACTAGTCCTCAGTTTTAAAGCGCCTATCGAGCTGAAATTTTGCACAGAGTCTTCTTTTTACTGCACGCAACTAATATGTCGGAACCGGCCGGATCGGATGACTATATCATCTAGCTGCCATAGAAACAGACGGTCAAAACACTAGTTCTAGTGAGAAAAAACTTTTTTGTTTTCCATCGTGGAGCGTCACTAATCTTTATATGATAGTTAAATATGCTTCCACACATTTATGGAAAAATTGATCAACACCGGATGACTATAGCATATAGTGCACATAGATACGGTCGGTAAAAAAAACTAGTTCTAGTAAGAAAACTTTTTGTTTTCCATCGTAGCGTCATAACCATGATGTATTTTATTATACACTTGATAAGTGTATATTAATTTTGCCCAGAAGTTTGTAACCCATAGAAATATTCAATTCCGACCCCATAAACTGTATATAATCTGATCAAAGTACGACGATCTGAGCTCAAATCCGTCTGACCGTCCGTCCGTCCGTCTGTCTGTTTCTACGCGAACTAGTCCTCAGTTTTGAAGCTATCGAGCTGAAATTTTGCACAGAGTCTTCTTTTTACTGCACGCAACTAATATGTCGGAACCGGCCGGATCGGATGACTATATCATATTGTTGCCATATAAAACGATCGGTCAAAAAACTAGTTCTAGTAAGAAAAACTTTTTTGTTTTCCATCGTAGTCAATAATCTTGGTATATGTTAGTTTTATATGCTTTCACATAATACAGTAAAAAATTTATCAAAATCGGATGACTATATTATATAGCTGCCATAGAAACGGTCGGTCAAAAAACTAGTGCTAGTAAGAAAAACTTTTTTTTCTATCGTAGCGTCCCTAATCTTAGAATATTAGTAATATATGCTTTCACACAATTCTGAAAAATTGATCAAAATCGGGATGACTATAGCATATAGCTGCCATAGGACCGATCGTTAGGCAAATGTGTTTTAATAAGAAAAGTTTTTTTTATGGTCTCAAATTTTTATTATCAAATGATTTAAACATTTTTAAATATCTGATATATATATCCTATATATATTTTACAGGTTAAATCAGTTGGAGTAAAGTTTTTCAAGTGTATTAAAACTTCGGCACAGTCGAAGATAGCTTTTCCTTCTCGTTCTCATTAAGATGCTCATTTGTTTGTTAGAGAGTTATCCAAGATCGATGGAGAAATTAAAGTTCTACCACTCAACAAAGAATTGTATATTTCCATGTCGAAATATATACAAATTGAGAGTCATAATATTAATTTGGAATTGCGATTTTTAGATTTGTTTCGATTTATGGTTGCCAGCTTAGACAATTTGAGTTCCAATCTTGCAAGATGAAAACTTACAGATAATCAGAAAGTATTTCACAGATGATTTGCAGTTCAATCTGTACGCAAGAAGGGGAATTTTCCCAGAACGATTAAAAGAAATTTCTCCCCTCCAAAAGAAAAATTCTATAATAGTTTAACTAACGAGGTATGTACCGTTGAAAATTATGCTCACGCTAAAAATGTGTGGAACGCTTTCAAGTGCAAAAATTTGGAAGAGTATATGGAAATATACCTCAAGACTGATGTGCTTTGCTGGAGATGTTTTTTGAAAATTTCCGGAAAATTTGTAAGAAAATTTATTCACTAGACCCTGCTCATTATTATACATCTGCAGTTTAGCTTGGGATGCAATGTTAGTAAACCACTAAAATTAAATTCGAATTGCTTACAGATATCGATATGTACAAGTTCATACAAAGAGGAATCTGGTGTGGTTTAGTTCAGTGCTGTGTAAAGCTGTACTCAAAAGCCAATCACAAGTACATGAATGATTATGATCCCACGTAAAACCCTCCGAATTTTTAATGTATTTGGATGCGAATAACTTATCTGATGGGTAATGTCTCAGTATCTCCCATATGGCTTTTTTCAGTGGTTGGATATATGATGAAATTAATGAACTTGATTTCCTCATTCTCATGACTCTGAACCCGGTTACATTCTTGAGTTTGATTTGATATATCCAGAATGTCAACATGACAAGCACAATGACCTGCCCTTTTGCCCCAGCAACCAGAAGCTCACCAAAGATGCAAAGGTTGAAACACTTATTGCTGACCTTAGGGATAAAGTCAAGTATCCAATACACTACAGAAATCTACAGCAGTGTATGGCTCATGGCTTCACGCTATCAAAGATTTATCGTGTTTTACGTTTCACAGTCGCCTTGGTTAAACCATATATTGATCTCTCAACACTAAGCATAGAACAGGAAGCGAAAATAAATCCGAGAAAGACTTTTTTCAAACTGTTGAACAATGCAAAACCATGGAAATGCTGAGAAGGAAAAATATAAAATTAGTAACGTCATGGGAGACAACAATAGAAATCATCCTCGGAGCAGGCGCACCATTTTCACAGCTCCGCGAGATTTGCTGGAAGTCATGTATGCCATTCAAATGAAACAGTTGCATAATGTATAACAAACCTATGTATTTGGGATTTATAGTTTTGGAATTATCCAAATGGTTAATGTATGATTTTCATTATGAGTACATGCAACCCAAATTAAAATAACCTTCCATTAAATTATATGGATACAGACTCATTCATATATTCAATCGAAAACTGATGGATTTCTTTGCTGACATTCGCGAAGACGTAGAAAATGCGATTTGATACTTCAGAGTACCCTGAGGAGCTGACTGAAAAATTCAAGATCAAAAGGTAACAAAAAGTGTTGGGAATGATGAAGGATGAGAACAATGGAAAACAAATGTTAGAGTTTGTGGGTCTAAGACCTAAAATGGCCTCTTCTCTTTAGATGGTGGTGGGTGCAACAAAAAATCCAAGGGAGTGTGAAAAAGCAGCCCTACAAAAGTTCTAATTTGAATAGCTATATTGAATGTTTTTTCGAGAATAGAACATTGACAGATAGCATGATAGTGTTCAGACTGGGTTACACATGAATTGTAAACTGAGAAATTACATAAATATTCCCTGATGACAAAAAGAAAGTTAGGGTCAATAAGATATGTTACATATGCTTGAGGTCACATAAAATTAAGGAGAATAGAAAGAGGAAGATTGAGGAAATCCATCAGAACAGAAGAATTATGATTGAGACAAATACTGATATGACACACACTACTCTAGATCTAGAAAGATTGCATAACGAAATGTAAATTGATGAGGTATTATGCTTGTAACGTCTAAAGTTAAGAAATTACTTTTGAAATTGATATAAACAAAAACGTGAAGGGAAAAGCTAACTTGACTGTGCCGACGTTTTAATACACTTGAAAAACTTACTTCAACTGATTTTAACCTTAAAATATATATAGGATATATATATCAGATGTTTAAAATTTTAAATCATTTGTTAATAAAAGTATGATAACATAAAAAAAATTTTCTTATTAAAACACATTTTCCTAACGATCGGTCCTATGGCAGCTATATGCTATAGTTCCTCCGATTTTGCTCAATTTTTTTCGAAATTATGTGAAAGCATATATTACAAGCATATACCAAGATTGGGGACGCTACGATAGAAAACAAAAAAGTTTTTCTTACCAGCACTAGTTTTTTGACCGACCGTTTCTAGGCAGCTATATAATATAGTCATCCGATTTTGATAATTTTTTACCGTATTACGTGAAAGCATAGAAAACTAACATATACCAATATAAGACGCTACGATGGAAAACAAAAAAAATTTTTTTCACTAGAACTATGTTTTGACCGACCGTTTCTACGGCAGCTATATGCTTTAGTGATCCGATTTTGATAAAATTTTTCCAGAACGGTGGAAAGCATATAAAACAAACATATACTACGATTATTGACGCTACTAGGGAAAACAAAAAAGTTTTCTAACTAAAAACTTGTTCTTAGAACGATCGTTCCTACGGCAGCTATATGAAATAATCATCGCCAGACGGTTCCGACATATTAGTTGCGTGCAGTACAAAGAAGACTATGTGCAAAATTTCAGCTCGATAGCTTCAAAACTTAGGGACTAGTTCTGTAGAAACAGACAGACGGACGGACGGACGGACAGACGGACGGACAGACGGACGGACAAGAGGATTTGAGCTCAGCTCGTCGTGCTGATCAAGATTATATACAGTTTATGGGGTCGGAGAATTGAATATTTTTCTATGCGTTACAAACTTCTCTTGGCAAAATTAATATACACTTTTCAAGTGTATAATAAAACGAGAAGGCAAAGCTAACTTCGACTGTGCCGAAGTTTTAATACACTTGAAAAACTTTACTCCAACTGATTTAACTGGAAAAAATATATATAGGATATAGATATCAGATATTTAAAAATTTTTAAATCATTGATAATAAAAATTTGATACCAAAAAAACTTTTCTTAGTTAAACACATTTTTCCGACCGATCGGTCCTATGGCATCTATATGCTATAGTCATCCGATTTTGACTATTTTTTCAAAATTATGTGAAAGCATATAGAACTAATATATACCAAGATTGGTAGCTACGATAAAAACAAAAAAAGTTTTTCTCACTAGAAGTAGTTTTTTGACCGACCGTTTATATGGCAGCTATATGCTATAGTCATCCGATTTTGATAAATTTTTTCAGAATTGTGTGGAAACATATAAAACAATATATACTACGATTCCAGACGCTACGATGGAAATCAAAAAAGTTTTTCTCACAAAGACTTATTTTTCGACCGATCGTTCCTATGGCAGCTATATGCTATAGTGATCCGATTTTGATAAACTTTTTCCAAATTATGTGGAAGCATATAAAACTAACATATACCAAGATTAGTGACGATACGATGGGAAAAAAAAAGTTGTTCTTACTAGAACCAGTTCTTAGACCGATCGTTCCTATGGCAGCAATATGATAAAAGTCATCCGATCCGGCCGGTTCCGACATATTAGTTGTGTGCAGTAAAAAGAAGACTCTGTGCAAAATTTCAGCTCGATAGCTTTAAAATTGAGGGACTAGTTCGCGTAGAAACAGACAGACAGACAGACAGACGGACAGACAGACGGACAGACGGACAGACGACAGACGGACAGACGGACGGACGGACAGACGGAAATGAACTCGGCTCGTCGTCCTGATCAGAATATATAGCGTGGTCGGAAATGAATATTTCTATGCGTTACCAAATTAATATACTATAAGTTATAAAAAATGATTATGACGCTACGATGGAAAACAAAAAAGTTTTTTCTCACTAGAACTAGTTTTGACCGACTGTTTCTAAGGCAGCTAGTATGCTATAGAGATACGATTTTGATAAATTTTACAGAAATGTGTGGAAGCATATAAAACTGACATATGCCCAAGATTAGTACTACAACGAAAGTGAAAAAAAGTTTTTCTTACTAGAACTATTTTTTAACCGACCGTTTCTATGGCTTAGCTATATGCTATAGTCATCCGATTTCGATCAATTTTTCCATAAATGTAAAGCATATTTAACTCTCTGTATACCAGATGATTATCCATCCGATCCGGCCGGTTCCGACATATTAGTTTGCATTAAACGAAGATTCTGTGCAAAATTTCAACTCGATATCTTAAAACTATGGGACTAGTTCGCGTCATCCTAATCCTGATCAGAATATAACAGTTCATGGGGTCTGATTTTTCCTGTTACAAACTTGGGCAAATTAATATACACTTTTCAAGTGTATAATGATTTAACTACATAAATACAAGCATTCACTAAAAAATTTTTAGCCGAGTGTGTTGCCAATATTTTCAGCACAGATTCTCAGATAGGCGATGATTTGATATTTTTTAATTATTATCAGTTATCAAAGATTTTTTATTATTTTTCATTGTTATTCATAATATTTTATTAATTTCGTTTATTATAATCAACAATAATTAGTTACTAGTCGAGTTTTATTTGGAAAAATCAGTGATGATGTTTTATTTCGAGTATTATTTTATTTACTAGTTAACGATTATTCTCAGCATTCAAAGTATGAGGATTGTTTTGCTTGAAAAATCAAGAATATGGAATCCTAATAAGAATTTGTTCTGTATATTGAATTGTTATACAAAGTAGGCGGGGGTTTTAAAGGGGCGCGATATAAATGCCTTCGATGGTTAAAAAGAGTGGGGCCGCTACGATAGAAAACAAAAAAGTTTTTCTCACTAGAAGGAGTTTTTTGACCGACCGTTTCTATGGGAGCTATATAATATAGACATCCGATTCATAAATAAAGAAGTCATTAATAAAAATTATTCAAAAACTTTTATTTTAAAAGTCTATAGCACATAAAAAAGTCATTTGCATATATCGTAATGAAAGAGCCATTGAGGACAAATCGTAAACATATACTTGATCAACTCGGCAAGAGTAAACTTCGTATTTGTTTTTAAGCCAATTGACATAGATAGTATCGACTTAATGATATATTGGGAAGAAAAAATTTGCTCCCATTTGTATCAACTGACAAAGGTTGTCAAAAGGTGCCCGCTACTCAAGTAAGTGTAGAGAGAGGATTTTCTGCACTAAAATTGTTCTTGACACACTTGAGATATAATTTGTCTTCCGAACTTCAAAGATTTTATTAATAAAATTAAATAATAAATAAAATTTTAATTTGATGTTATGAACTAGTCAAGCTGATTAAGATTATGTTTACAAGTTTTTTCCTAAACTTTTATTACTGCCAATGACCTTTATGCTATGACTTTAAAATAAAAGTCTTTGAAGTCTTTCTGAATGTTAGTAGACTCATTTGACAAAATTTTCTTAAGCCAATGTTATATCAAGTATTTTGATTGTTCCTATAAAAATTTGGGGTTGAATCTAGTTGTCCTCCTATAAAATTTAATGTTAATTGGTTAAAAAAGGTCGCCCTTACGTTGCCAATTTACCTGTCATAAATTTAACAAAATTGCCATAATTAGTGCATAGTTAAACTATGTGATTGTGCGGTTGCAAAAATATCCGACCAATCTACTGGCTTGTAGTGCAGATGATTTAGTTTAACAAAACGCTATAAAAATAGAAAACTTGACTTCAGAGGCAATTTTCCACTCTTCTTTGGCTTTACTTTGACCGCGTGTTTGATTTTTCAGTTGCATTGACATGTTTAATATCAACAGGCTTCATAAACTCATCAACTTATGGTTAGTGTCCAAAATTCGA
This sequence comes from Lordiphosa mommai, assembly GCA_018904225.1. Taxonomy (NCBI): domain Eukaryota; kingdom Metazoa; phylum Arthropoda; class Insecta; order Diptera; family Drosophilidae; genus Lordiphosa; species Lordiphosa mommai. Next base: position 39,944 of record JAEIFT010000715.1, read on the forward strand.
ATAGGTCAAAAAATCAGAAAATATGGCTCTCCGCAATTTCTTGAATGGAGTCTAAGATATGACTTTGGCATATCAACTCGTATTCAGCATGGGTAGAGGAACGAGTTTAGTCCTAAAATGTTCGGGATACTCACAAAAGGTCTCATTTTGTAGAACTGTGTAATTCTTAATATAAAACTTTTATATAAAAATTGCAATATAACTGTTAATTTTATTTTAACTGTTACCAGTAACTGTTATATCCGGTCCCTGTATAAAACTAACATATACCAAGATTATTGAAGCACGATGGAAAACAAAAAGTTTTTCTTACTAGAACTAGTTTTGACCGATCGTTCCTATGGCAGCTATAAGATATAGTCATCCGATCCGGCCGGTTCCGACATATTAGTTGCGTGCAGTACAAAGAAGACTATGTACAAAATTTCAGCTCGATAGCTTCAAAACTTAGGGACTAGTTCGCGTAGAAACAGACAGACGGACAGACGGACGGACGGACGGACAGACGGACGGACGGACGGACGGACAGACGGATTTGAGCTCAGCTCGTCGTGCTGATCAAGATTATATACAGTTTATGGGGTCGGAATTGAATATTTCTATGCGTTACAAACTTCTGGGCAAAATTAATATACACTTTTCAAGTGTATAATAAAATAAATCATGATTAGTGACGCTACGATGGAAAACAAAAAAGTTTTTCTCACTAGAACTAGTTTTTTGACCGACTGTTTCTAAGGCAGCTATATGCTATAGTGATACGATTTGATAAATTTTTTCCAGAAATGTGTGGAGGCATTTAAAACTGACATATACCAAGATTTAGTAACGCTACGATGGAAAACAAAAAAGTTTTTCTTACTAGAAACTAGTTTTTTAACCGACCGTTTCTACGGCAGCTATATGCTATAGGTGATCCGATTTTGATAAATTTTCCTATAAATGTGTGGAAGCGTATTAAACTAATACATACCAAGATTGGGGACGCTACGATGGAAAACAAATAAAAAGTTTTTCTCACTAGAACTAGTTTTTTGATCGACCGTTTTTATGGCAGCTATAAGATATAGTCATCCGATCCGGCCGGTTCCGACATATTAGTTGCGTGCTGTAAAAAGAAGACTCTGTGCAAAATTTCAGCTCGATAGCTTTAAAACTGAGGGCCTAGTTTGAGTAGAAATAGACAGATGGACGGACGGACAGACGGACAGACGGACGGACGGACAGACGGAATTGAACTCAGCTCGTCGTCCTGATCAAGAATATATACAGTTTGTGATCGGAAATGAATATTCTCTATGCGTTACACACTTCTGGGCAAAATTAATATACACTTTCAAGTGTATAAAAAGGAACCCAAATCAAACAAAATCCAACCAATTCAAACTGCTATAAAATAAGCTTTCATCTGGACTTGAGCATTCTCTAAGCAATGAGAAAAAAGGAGCGCAAAACAAACAAAATCCAAGAAATTGTAAACAATTTGAACTGCCATAAAATAGGCTTTTTATCTGGACTTGAGCCATCATTCAGTTAAGACAATGGAATCACACCATATTATTTTTATTTCACAATAAATTGAAATTTATAGAATATCTTTTGTATTTATCCAAGAGTTTGTGTTGGAGAATCCCAACCATTTAACAAATACTTGATTGGCCTTTCTTTATACACTTGGAAATTGTATATTAATTCTGCCCAGAAGTTTGTAACGCACAGAAACATTCATTTCCGACCACATAAACTATTTATACATATAGATATAGAAATCGATATTAAAAAAAAAAAAAAAAAATTTTAAATCATTGATAAGAAAAATAGGATACCATAAAAACTTTTCTTAGTAAAACACATTTTCAGACCAATCGGTCCTATGGCGCTTATGCTAGAGTCATCCGGTTTTTATAAATTTTTAAAATTTTTAAAAGCATATAAAACTAATATCTACCAAGATTGGTGACTCTGTGCAAAATTTCAGCTCGATAGCTTTAAAACTGAGAAACTAGTTCGCGTAGAAACAGACAGACGGACAGACGGACGGACGGACAGACGGAATTGAACTCAGCTCGTCGACCTGATCAAGAATACAGGGTTCGCCCATATTCGTTAAAATCAAAGAAAAAAATAGAAATGTGGCGTTGGTTACAATCATATATTTAATTTGTTCCAAGTAGAGTTGTTTACATCAATTTTTGAATATGATCTCTCTCAAATGCCCGGGACTCTGAAGCTTTCCATCGTTTTCGCCAACATTTCGGCCGGAATAGCGGCTATTTCTTCAGGGAATGTTGTGCTTGAACTCTTCTACGGTCCTTGGCTTGTTAACGTAAACCTTTGACTTCAAATATCCCCACAAGAAGAAGTCAGGCGGCGTCAAATCGGGCGAACGCGGTGGCCAGTCCAAATCACCACTTTTCGACATCAAATGGCCCGGAAACAATTTCTTCAGAAAATCGATTGTTATGCGACTTGTGTGCGGTGGAGCGCCGTCTTGTTGAAACCAGAACTGCCTCATACGCTTTCGACGAATAATTGGCATCACAAAAATTGGTCATCATGTCGCGATAAACTCTCCTGGTTGATGGTAACAGCATGGCCATTTTCATTTTGGAAGAAAAACGGCCCAATGGCCGCACCAAACTGTGACTTTTCCGTCATGAAGAGGCACTTCTTGAATCTCCTGAGGATTTTCAGTGGCGTAAATACGGCAATTTTGCTTATTTACGGTCCCATTCAATGTGAAATGAGCTTCTTCGGACATGATAATTTTGTTTTCACAATTGACTTGTTCTGTTGAATGTAAATTTCAACTATTTCAGAGCGCTCGCGTGGCGTGTATTGTTCCATGGTAAAAATCTGCTTGGACTGACGCTTCCAACGCGGTATGTCATTAAGCGATCTGACATCTCTATCAAAAGTTATGGCGTTGCCAGATGGGTCCGTCGAATATGGGCAACCCTGCATATATTTTACTGGTTCAATCAGTTGGGGGAGTAAAGTTTTTCCAGTGTATTAAAACTTCGGCACAGTCGAAGTTAGCCTTTCTCCTTTATACACTCTGAAAAGTGTATAGTAATTTTCCCAGAAGTTTGTAACGCATAGAAATATTCATTTCCGACCACATAAACTATATATATTCTTGATCAGGACGACGAGCTGTCCGTCAGTCCGTCAGTCTTTCACGCGAACTAGTCCCTCAGTTTTAAAGCCGAGTTGAAATTTTGCACAGAATCTTCTTTATCCGCACGCAACTAATATGTCGTATCCGGCCGGATCGGATGTTTATTCATCTAGCTACCATAGAAACAGTCGGTCAAAAAACTAGTTCTAGTGAGAAAAACTTTATTGTTTTCCATCGTAGCGTTACTAATCTTGGTATATGTCAGTTTTATATATGCCTACACATTTCTGGAAAAATTTATCAAAATCGGTATCCTACCATATAGCTGCCATAGAAACAGTCGGTCAAAAAACTAGTTCTAGTGAGAAAAACTTTATTGTTTTCCATCGTAGCGTTACTAATCTTGGTATATGTCAGTTTTATATGCTTCCACACATTTCTGGAAAAATTTATCAAAATCGTATCACTATAGCATATAGCTGCCATAGAAACGGTCGGTCAAAAAACTAGTTCTAGTGAGAAAACTTTTTGTTTTCCATCGTAGCGTCACTAATCATGATGTATTTTATTATACACTTGAAAAGTGCTACATTTTGCCCAGAAGTTTGTAACGCATAGAACTATTCAATTCCATCCCACAAACTGTATATAATCTTGATCAGCACGACGAGCTGAGCTCAATCCGTCTGTCCGTCCGTCCGTCGTCCGTCGTCCGTCCGTCCGTCCGTCTGTCTGTTTCTACGCGAACTAGTCCTCAGTTTTGAAGCTATCGAGCTGAATTTCTGTACATAGTCTTCTTTGTACTGCACGCAACTAATATGTCGAAACGGCCGGATCGGATGACTATATCATATTGCTGCCATATAAACGATCGGTCAAAAAACTAGTTCTGTAAGAAAAACTTTTGTTTTCCATCGTAGCTTCAATAATCTTGGTATATGTTAGTTTTATATGCTTCACGATACAGGAAAAATTTATCAAAATCGGATGTCTATATTATATAGCTCCCATAGAAACGGTCGGTCAAAAAACTACTTCTTGTGAGAAAATCTTTTTGTTTTCTATCGTAGCGGCCCCAATCTTTTTAACCATCGAAGGCATGTATATCGCGCCCTTAAAACCCCGCCTACTTTGTATAACAATTCAACATCCGAAAACAAATTTCTTATTAGGATTAATATTCTTGATTTTCAAGCAAAACAATCCCTAATAATTTGAATGCTTTGAGAATTATCGATAAGCTTGATTAAATAAAATAATACTCGAAATAAAACATCATCAATGATTTTTCAAATAAAACTCGACAAGTAACTAATTATTGTTGATTTTTTATAAACAAAATTAATAAAATTATTATTAACGATGAAAAATAATAAAAATCTTTAATAATTAATAAAAATTAAAAAATATCAAATCATTGCCTATCTGAGAATCTGTGCTGAAAATATTGGCATGTTTATACTTGCTAATGCGCACTTAATTACCTATACGAAATTCTTCTCCATTAAATATTTTGAGATGATTGTAGACAGTGCTTAACAGTTCCTTCTCATTCGATGAATTTACTTCAATGGGTGCCATTCCAATTGTTCTATGTAATTTTGTATTGTAATCAGAAAATAATTGTTTATAAATCTCAATCCACCGATATGATCCATTGAAATTGAACTCTTTCCACATCATTTCTTTCACCGTTCTATTGAATCGCTCAACAATAGAGGCTTTTAGACCGCTGAATGTTGGGAGTAGTGATTAATGTTGTGTTTATCAATTAAAGCCTTGAAGTCCTTATTAAAAATTCTTTTCCATCATCAGTCTGCAAATTTTAGGTATGCGTCCCAACTTGACATTGCCCTTGTAACATCTCCAGCATTTTTGGTTTTGAGCGCAACACCCCAAGCATACTTGTAAAATGTATCAATAACTGTTAAAAGAAATCGGTACCCTTTGTTTGATGACGAGTAGTTCCCCATCTCCACCAAATCTGCAAATCGATTCCTTTCATAATAACCCTTCGACGCTTGAAGTGTTTACTAGCTGGTGCATGTAGCTCATTTACTAATACTCTCTTACTCATACTAATGTTTTCTGTCCAATATTCTCAAAAATAATAACACTTATTATTATTATGATACTTGTGATGGTTGTGAATTTTAAGTTGTTAGACTCCAATCTTTCAATTTTTCCATGTATTATCTTTATCTCTTTTCCACATGTTCAGTAAACTTGTCAAGCAGAATGCACAAGTTATTTAAATTTTGTTCTTTATTTTTTAATCTCGATCAGTGTTTGCAAGTCTTTCGTTGTTGCGTTGATGTGAAAATGAAGAAATTGTTTGTTGACAGCGTCTGATTGTTGTATAGGGTCTGCAATATTTTTAATACGTTTGCTTTGCGAATCAATGTTTTGATCCTTGTCCATAAATAACCCAAACAATTTTGCTCCATTTTTCTTCTTATTTTCAGAAGTGTATTTTTCTCTAGAGTAGTGACCGAACTTGTCAACTGACATGATGACGGTTTAATGGGTATGCTAGTAACTCCCCCCCTGCTATTTATTGAAAGAGTTGGGGAATTTTCTTTAATTATTATTTTGTTAATAAATAATTTTTGCCTCTCGCAACTCATCAATTATCGATACAATTTCATTATTGTGATTATTATGCCCAGCTGCTTGTGAGGCAACTAAAAGTTTTAATCTATCAACAATTTCATTGGAATCATCCAGTAAATATAATTCGGTTTATTTGTATTGTCTTTCATAAGTCCACTTCCCTCATAAAAGATTTTTGACGGTACGGGGTTGAGTTACATTCGGTGCTGATGAAGATTTTTCGAAGAGGGTTTTATTATTTTGGTATATTTTTTAGAACGGGTACCTTTAACTTGCCCACTAGCACTATGACCTCTTTTTGTGAGCATTTGTTTGCAACAAAATCTTTTGTAAACTTCAAATTGATCATAACCTTGGGGAGAATTTCAGAAAATTAAAGAAGAATTAAAGAATATAGTAGTAACTATATTTGTCCGTTTTCAAAAAAATGATTTTTCCGTCAGCCAATAATATTTTACTATTTCCCAAGCTATGTTGACCATTAGAATCTTTGAACGGTCCATATGCTTTAACAAGTTCTCCTCCTCTAGCTAATTCACTTAAATTGAGAATAAGACTTTCATTGTTGGATGTATAAGATTGTGAATAATACTGTTCAGTTATATCATTTGATTCCCTGTTTATAGAGTCCTACATACCCCGTTTATATGGGGTGAAATACGCGGTAACTTACCCGCGTATTTGTTAATATGAATACCTTATACGCGAATAAATGTTATCGTGATAGTTACCCTGAAATTTTTATTACCAGATAAAGTAATATGTCGATCTGGCAACACATTTTTAATAATTTCCATCATGCGCGAATGCCTCCTTTCCATGCAACGACGCACACAAAGTTTGATGCCCGCTCCTGGCTTTGCCTCATGCAAATAATTAATTTTTCCTCACTCATTTGACAATTTTAAAATGTTTGACATATTTAATTAATCCTACCCATGTGGCAACTCCTCGCACAGAGTTGCTTTTGAGCTACACGTATAAACAGAGGGTAAGTTTTTTACCACGTTAATATAAATACGCGTACTGTACGTATAAACGGGGTAACAGACTATAACCATCATTGTCATCAGTATCATTTACATTATTTTGATTTCCAAGTTTTAGCGACTCCAGCTCCGGCTTAATCCCAATGCTGGGTTATTTATTGGATAAAATGCAACTTGTGTTTCTCCTTTGTCTTCATCTATTTTTGTCAGTGCTAAATGTCTTGTTTTTTTCTTTTCACTAATAAAAGTTTCTTTAAAGGTTGAGTTATTGGCTTAAATACTTCCCTCCAGTTTATTTTCACTTTGGCTTTGCCTAGTTTTAGACTTAGAAATTTTCTTTTTAAGAAATTTCCTTGTCTTTGTTAATTCGTTAGAGCAGATCAGTTTTCCAAGATAGACTGTTGACCCATGAGTGAGCTGTAATATATATTGCTTTTTGTAAAGATAGGTAAACAAATTCTGTTTTTGTTTCGATAAATGTTTATACACTTGAAAAGTGTATATTAATTTTGCCCAGAAGTTTGTAACGCATAGAAATATTCATTTCCGACCACATAAACTATATATATTCTTGATCAGGACGACGAGCTGAGTTCAATTCCGCTTGTCCGTCCGTCCGTCTGTCCGTCCGTCCGTCTGTCTGTTTCTACGCGAACTAGTCTCTCAGTTTTAAAGCTATCGAGCTGAAATTTTGCGCAGAGTCTTCTTTTTACTGCACGCAACTAATATGTCGGAACCGGCCGGATCGGATGACTATATCATCTAGCTACCATAGAAAACAGTCGGTCAAAAAATAGTTCTATTCAATCTTGGTATATGATAGTTAAATATGCTTCCACACATTTCTGGAAAAATTGATTAAAATCGGATGACTATAGCTATAGTGGACATAGAAACGATCGGTCTAAAAAACTAGTTCTAGTAAGAAAAACTTTTTGTTTTCCACCGTAACGTTACTAATCTTGGTATATGTCAGTTGTATATGCTTCCACACATTTTTGGAAAAATTTATCTAAATCGTATCACTATAGCACATAGCTGCCTTTGGAAACGGTCGGTCAAAACTAGTTCTAGTGAGAAAAAACTTTTTTTGTTTTCCATCGTACCGTCACTAATCATGTTGTATTTTTTATAATATATAAATATATGTATATTAATTTTGCCAGAAGTTTGTAACGTAGAAATATTCTTTCCGGTGTTTGTGTATGTGTTTCTACAGACAGTACATAAACTGCCTGTAATTGACTTTGTAAGTAAGTGTAGGAAGCTGGGATGCATACAGTACATAAACTGTTTGCAAGTGGTCGTCGCAACTAGAACTTGAACCAGTTGGACTGCGGAGAGGGTTTTCTTCGTTGCGCACTATTAAGGATCTGAAGACACAGCGACAGATTCTTTGCTGGGTGCGATGGAAGAAATGAGTAACAGTTGATTGTTGTACTGAGACTGATTTTATTGATCAAACTTACTGCTATTTATATCAAAAACAATGGGTCAAAATTGCTTATAGTTAATAACTGATTATTGTTACAATTGGTAAAAGTGTTGACTTAGAGAAATTATTGTGTGCAGAAATTTAGGTAATTGTAATGGTAAGCAATTCTACAAGTTGCTTGCCCTGTGAGTGTCAATTGCAGTGTCAGCAAGAAATTCTACTGACAATTCGGCTTATTGCATATGCATTATATCTGACTCAGCGGTCAGCGGTGTCGCTAAATGTTCTGACCTGCCTTAATGTTTCTGTTTTGTATATTTGTGTTTAATTATTACATAATTAATAAATGTATTTATTACAATTAAATAGCTGCGACTGAACATTCTCCCGGCCGTTGAACAGTTGTTCAACCATCGCTTACGTTTAATGTAAATCGGCGTGGAGTGGGTGTAGGCATTGATGATTCGCAGACTTCCTCTGCAGTGGTTGTGGTGGGTGATCATAATCTTTTTCTCTGTGCAGGTGGTTCATCGGGTTCCGTTAAGTCTTTATCAAGATTGATGGGACGCTTGATTGCCAAATCTTCTGGAAATAATGGCGCCAGACGACTTATGGGACGCTTGTATACGCCTGAGGCTGTTTTCACGTCTACTACTCGTACGTAGTTATCCTTTCCGGGGTATGTTTTGATGACACGACCCATTGGCCACTGCATTATTGGCAGATTGTCTTCCTTCACCAAGACAAGTAATCCCTCTTTAATATTTGGGGAGGCTGTTTTCCATTTGTGACGAACTTGGAGTTCTTGCAGGTATTCCTGCGACCATTGTCTCCAGAATCCTTGCTTCAGTCTAGACACCAATTCCCAGCGTTTTGCTAATGATTTTTCATCACGCTCACAATTAGGGTCGGGTGAAGCGGTTAATGGTTCACCAATCAGAAAATGTCCTGGAGTAAGGGCGGTTGTATCCGTAGGATCATTTGACATCGGAGTAATGGGTCGTGAATTGAGAATTGCTTCAATTTCAACGATGACCGTATTTAGTTCCTCAAATGTCAGAGATGCTGTTGCTGTCGTTGTAACTAGTAATCGTTTTGCAGATTTAACGGCAGCTTCCCAAAGGCCGCCAAATGATGGCGCTCTGGGAGGTATGAATTTGAATGCCACTTGTCTCTTGCTGCAGTGACTTATAATTTGGTAAAGATGACATCTTCCAATTCTTTTAATTTGTTATTTGCACCAATAAAATTGGTTGCATTATCGCAGTGAATGGTTTGGCATTTCCCGCGTCGGCTCAAAAATCGGCGAAGAGCAGCCAGAAATGCGTCGGTCGTTAGATCACTCACCAACTCCAGATGCACCGCTTTTGTTGTGAAACAACAGAACACGGCGATGTATGCCTTATCAGGCCTTTTGCCGCGGATTTTGTGATGAATCCAAATTGGTCCGCAGTAGTCTACGCCTGCATTGAGAAATGGACGGGCTTGAGTGACTCTTTCTACCGGAAGATTCCCCATGATTTGATGCATCAACTTCGGCTTCGCCTTGTTGCATCTGACACAACTGTGGATGATGCTTCTTGCCATGGTCTTGTCGTTTATAATCCAATATTCTTGTCTTGCAATGGCGCGTAGTGCCTGGGCGCCGCAATGCATGTTGTCTTCATGGATTTCTCTTAGTAGCATCTTTACTATTGGATCATTGTATGGCAACAAAATCTGGTGTTTGGAGTTGTACGGAAGTTCAGATTGCTCCAATCTCCCACCGACTCGGACGATTTCATCTGATCCCAGTATGGGAGACAATGAAGTAATCGGGCTTTTCTTGTCCACTGTGTTGTGGCGTTGTAATTGTTTGAGGTCCGTCGCGAACTCTACGTGTTGTATGTTCCGTAGTATCAACATTCGCGCCTCATTCAATTCCTCCATCCGTAGTGTTGTTGTTGCTGCTCTGTTATTCTTTTTGCAGAAGCGCAACATATATGCTACAATGCGTTGTAGCTTATGGAAAGAATTGCTGTGTTTGCACATATACAGCTCTTCTCCTTTTGCTGTTGGTGTAACTGGCAGACTGACGTGTTTTGCCTTTCGTTCCAGGTTACTATGGGAAATGGGTGGAGAACTTGTCCATTTATCCCGTGGACCATGCAAAAATAATGGTCCATAAAGCCATAAGTTATGACTCGCCAATTGTCGCGCAGTGGTTCCTCGTGACAGAACGTCGGCTGCATTGTTGGCCGATGAAACATGACGCCATTGGATTTGGCTTGTCAATGCCTGAATTTTGGCTATCCGGTTTGCGACAAATGTATGGTATGAAGACGCAGTGGCATTAATCCAAGCAATCACGACTGTAGAGTCCGTCCAATAGAATCCTGGAACTGTCTCAGGATTCATACGCAAGTCCTTCCGGACTCTGGCGGTGAGCTCTGCTCCTAACAGTGCAGCGCAAAGTTCTAGTCGAGGAAGAGATTGCTTTGCTGTTGGAGCCACACGAGACTTTGAGCACATTAGGCGGACAGAAATCTGTTTGTTCTTGTACGTAGACCGTATGTAGACTGCTGCTCCATATGCCTGTTCTGATGCATCTACAAAAGTGTGGATTTCTACAGTTTCTGGGGTTTTGCCATCATGAATATGCCTTGGAATCTGCATTGAGTTTAGTTTCTGCATGTCATTGCGATATTCCTTCCATTCATTTTGAAGTTTAGTTGGCAGTTCGTCATCCCAATCCAGTTTTAACTCCCAAAGCTGTTGCATAAATATTTTTGCCTTGACCACTACAGGGGCAAATAATCCCAACGGATCAAAGATTTGAGAGAGTTCTGAACACACTACTCGTTTGGTAATATGTATAGCTTGACTCTTTTGTGCTCGTCCACAAAGTTGGTCTTCCTTTGGCTTCCAGATGACGCCAAGAGTTTTTATACTGTGATGATCCAATGTGTCACCCAGTTTCACATCGCTAACAATGTCCTCTTTGGGAATTCCTTGTACCAGCTGGTCATTGTTGGCGCACCATTTCCTTAGTTTGAATCCAGCAGGTTGGAGTATCTTGACGAGCTCCTGCATAACTTGCTTGGCTTCCGGAATGGAGTTGGCACCAGTCAAACAATCGTCTACATAGAAATCATCCTTCAATGCAGATGATCCTACTGGAAGTTTGTCCTTATTTTGGATTGCCAGATGGTCCAAGCATTTAGTAGCCAAAAATGGTGCTGACGTTGTACCATATGTGACAGTCTTTAGACGATAATACTTTAGTTCGTCTAATGGATTGTTTCTCCAGACAATTAACTGATGAAATTGATTTTCTGGGTTCACCCACACTTGACGGTACATTTTCTCTATGTCCGCTGTGAAGACGTATTTGTGAAGCCTAAAGCGTAGCAAAATCGACATTAATTCACTTTGAACAGTTGGCCCGTTGTGTAATATGTCGTTTAACGATTTGCCGGTCGACGTTTTGCATGATGCGTCAAAGACAACTCGTAGTGGTGATGTGCTGCTTTCTGGTTTCAGGACGCAATGATGCGGGATAAAATAATGGTTCGTTGGAATCTGGGATGCTGGCACTTGCTTCATGTGTCCAAGTTCCTCATATTCTGTCATGAACTTTACATATCCTGTCCAATTGTCAGCTGTTGTCCTGCGTTCCAGTGCCAAAAACCTTTTGGTAGCGATTTCCATAGACGCCCCCAGGGCTGAAGCATGCTCAGAAAATGGCAGTTTAACGATAAATTTGCCATCTGCTGCCAACTGTAGGTTTTGTAAGAAGTGGGCTTCGCAATGTGCTTCTGTTGGAGTGCGTGGTTTTTCTTCTGATTCCATGTTGTCTAGAGTCCAAAAGCGCTCAATTAATGCATTTGTATCTTCGATGGTTGCGGCTGCACAAATCGCTGTAGAATCGGTTGACGCGTTTATTTTTCCTGCCACGATCCATCCAAATTCAGTGTCTTGTAGTACTGGACCTCCGGCCGAAATCTTACGTTGATTTGGACGCAGCAATGAGTAGTAGTGCTCTGTACCAATGAGCATGTCTACTTTTCCTGGCTTATCAAAATTTGGATCTGCCAGTGGCAACTTGCTTGGAATTTTCCAATTTGCCGAATTGAGTTCTTGTGCAGGTTGGTCTGATATTATATGAGGTAATACAAACGCTTCAATTCTTTGTGTAAAACCACTGTGCAGAGATTTTACTAGCACATTCACTCGTGATCTGCTGGTTCGTGGCTGCCCTCCAATACCTTCAATTCGTAGTGTTGTATTGTGGATTTTTAGGGACAGCATGGAGGCCAACCTCTCAGATATCAAGTTTATTTGTGATCCTGAGTCTAGCAGTGCTCTAAAGTTAGCAATCTGCCCGTTGTTTCCTTGTACTGCCACTTTTGCTGTGGCAAGTAGATTGTAATTATTATGGCTTGCCGCTCCAACGGCTGGTGCCTGAGGACTTGCGGCTGGTGCTATGGGTTCCAAATGCAACAGAGTGTTATGTTTTTTGTTACATTTGAAGCACGTACGCCCTGTGCAAGCCTGTGATCTATGGTCACTTCTAAAGCAGTTGACGCATAACTTCTGTTTTTGTATCCAATTTAAGCGTTCGGATACTGATTTGTTTCGGAAGTCCGGGCATCGAAACAGCCCATGGTTTTCCTTTTTGCAAAACTGACATCTGTGTGTCTTATCAGAGGCAGCCGACGCGCATGTCGTGCCCCTTGACTCTTTTTTGGAGCCTTGTGTCTTTTTTCCAGCCCCTAGAACTCTTATTCTTTGTTCTAAAAATTGGAGCATGGTGTCTAACGCTTGTAATTCCTTTGAGTTTCCAAGAGATTGCTCATACAAGGTTTTGTTGTTAGTATCCAACTTGTTCTGTATAATAGCCAACAGAATGGGATCCCAAGTGGATATGTCGATTCCTAATCCCTTTAATGATGCCAGGGATTCGACCGTTGTTATATATAATTCCTTCAATGATTTAACATCGTCATTGATGGTATTATGATGAAGAAACCGGTTAAGTACCGTATTTGCAACGTCTCTGGGATTATTGTACGCGTCGTTCAATATTCCCCATGCGCTCATGTAGTTTTCTTCCTTGAGATCGATATGTCGAATCAATCTCTCAGCTTCCCCGGTTACTGTGGTTTTGAGATGCCACATTTTTTGCACCGTGGGCATATTGGTTTCATGGACCATGCATGAAAATAAATCGAAAAATTGGGTCCACTTTAGCAAATCCCCGTCGAATTTTGGGACGCTAACCCGCGGTAAATGCATTTCGGCTGTGCGTGCATTTACCTTTAACGATTTTTGTACTTCTTTTTCCAGTTTGAGATAGGATTCCATGTCGTACCCAGCCTCTTCTGGATCATCACACTCCTCGTGAATGCGGAAGTGAACCTCTTGTGTTTGGGCCCAAAGAGAATTTATCAATTCTCTTGACTTTTGTCCGTCCGTCTGTTCTTTGAGCGAGCGTTTTAGTGACGCTATAATCGCTTTTTGTCGGCGATATAGGGAGATCAACTTATCATCTGCCGTCGTAGGCTGATAGTTGATTATACTTGGCTTTGGTGTGGCTTTTTCTACCACTCGTTGGCTTGTGGATTGTTTCTGTTTATCCACATTTTCTTTGAACTCAGCAATGTATTTTGTATACGATTGCTTAATGTTCTCATATTCATTTACGTATTCTTCGCTTACATTGACCATTTTCCGAACAATGCGATCGTTCTCTTGATATTTCTCCCAAACGTTCTCAAGTGCTGCTGCCTTTGATTGGAAATATAATGCTTGGGCCTTTCTTTCTACTGAGTCTTTTTTGTAATTCCTTATGACTCTAGTCAATTCTTGGCCGATATCAATTTGTAAGTCCAATGCCCTTTGGGCGGCAGCACGATCTTCCTTTTCAAACTCCATTATCTTGTCTTACTTCTGACCCGTTGGAAGTGTTTTATTTGCTAATTTCTTAGACTGGATTACGCTTCTATTCGCAACCGATATTGGTCGAAGAAGTATAGATCAAGAATCACAATTCGAGTTTTGAAAATAAATAATTGCTTTAACTTGTTTTTAACAGCCAATGTTGACCACGTTGTCGATTCCACAGCAAAAGTGTACTGAACCCAACGTTTTTATTTTATATAAATTTTTGCGTATGTTTTATATATATTCCAACAAATTGATGTATTGACAATTATTTGTGCAGACCTACACAATTTGTGCTGCTACGTAAATGTACATGTGAAAGTGTTTGCCGTCTGTTGGTCGCCAAAATGACCAATGTTTGACCAATTAGGGTAAGAATTCTATGTCGCCAAGTTGACAGTTAGAATCTTTTAGTATTTCGGAGTCCTTTAATGTCGCCCAGTTGACAACTTCGTAAGGCTCTCTCTTAAACAAAATTTTGGAAGTGATTTTGTTTTTGTTTATTTACAGACCCACACGAGATCGTGTTGCTGCGTAATTGCCTTGGTTGGCTGTTGACAGTTGAAGTCCTTTAATGTCGCCTTGTTGACTAGGATCATTCAACGATGTCTTGGTCACCAAATGTTTTTTTTTTTTTTTGGTGAGATTTATTGCAGACCCACACTATGGTAGTGTTGCTGCGTAGTTGCTTTGGGTTGGCAACTTTAGTATTGTAAACAGTTGAAATCCTTCTTATGTCGCCTTGTTGACAACTTCTCGAGGATCTTCAACGTTGTTGGGGGTCACCAAAATGTTTTTTGGTGAGATTTCTTGCAGACCCTCACTAGGGTAGTGATGCTGCGTAGTTGCCTTGGGTTGGCAACTTTAGTGTTCTGAACAGTTGAAGTCCTTAATGTCGCCTTGTTGACAACTTCTCAAGGATCTTCAACGTTGTCGGGGTCACCAAAATGTTTTTTGGTGAGGTTTCTTGCAGACCCACACTATGGTAGTGTTGCTGCGTAGTTGCCTTGGGTTGGCAACTTTAGTGTTGTGAACAGTTGAAGTCCTTCTAATGTCGCCTTGTTGACAACTTCTCAAGGATCTTCAACGTTGTCGGGGTCACCAAAATGTTTTTTGGTGAGGTTTCTTGCAGACCCACACTATGGTAGTGTTGCTGCGTAGTTGCCTTGGGTTGGCAACTTTAGTGTTGTGAACAGTTGAAGTCCTTAATGTCTTAATTCTTTCAAGGATCTTCAACGTTGTCAGGATTAAAAAATTTTTTTTGGGGGGTTTTTTTAGATCCCCACGTAGTGTTGCTGCGTAGTTTCCTTGGGTTAGCAACTTTAGTATTGTGAAGAATTGAAGTCCTTCTAATGTCGCCTTGTTGACAACTTCTCGAGGATCTTCAACGTTGTCGGGGTCACCAAAATGTTTTTTTTTTGGTGAGGTTTCTTGCAGACCCACACTATGGTAGTGTTGCTGCGTAGTTGCCTTGGGTTGGCAACTTTAGTGTTGTGAACAGTTGAAGTCCTTTTAATGTCGCCTTGTTGACAACTTCTCAAGGATCTTCAACGTCGTCGGGGTCACCAAAATGTTTGTGTATGTGTTTCTACAGACAGTACATAAACTGCCTGTAATTGACTTTGTAAGTAAGTGTAGGAAGCTGGGATGCATACAGTACATAAACTGTTTGCAAGTGGTCGTCGCAACTAGAACTTGAACCAGTTGGACTGCGGAGAGGGTTTCCTTCGTTGCGCACTATTAAGGATCTGAAGACACAGCGACAGATTCTTTGCTGGGTGCGATGGAAGAAATGAGTAACAGTTGATTGTTGTACTGAGACTGATTTTATTGATCAAACTTACTGCTATTTATATCAAAAACAATGGGTCAAAATTGCTTATAGTTAATAACTGATTATTGTTACAATTGGTAAAAGTGTTGACTTAGAGAAATTATTGTGTGCAGAAATTTAGGTAATTGTAATGGTAAGCAATTCTACAAGTTGCTTGCCCTGTGAGTGTCAATTGCAGTGCCAGCAAGAAATTCTACTGACAATTCGGCTTATTGCATATGCATTATATCTGACTCAGCGGTCAGCGGTGTCGCTAAATGTTCTGACCTGCCTTAATGTTTCTGTTTTGTATATTTGTGTTTAATTATTACATAATTAATAAATGTATTTATTACAATTAAATAGCTGCGACTGAACATTGATGACTATAGCATATAGCGCCATTTATATAAACGGACGGTCAAAAAACTAGTTCGAGTGAGAAAAACTTGTTTGTTTTCAATCGAAGCGTCACCAATCGTGGTATATATTAGTTTCTTATACTTCCACACAATCCTGGAAAAATTGATCAAAATGGATGACTATATCATATAGCTGCCATAGGAACGATAGGTCAAAACTAATTCTAGTGAGAAAAACTTTTGTTATCAATGGCAGCGCCTTTCCGTCTGGGTTAAACATCGGCGTAGCCTATGTTAACCTTCTATTTTTATGATAAAAATTTTTATTATCAATAATTAAAAATTTTTAAATATCTATATCCTATATATATTTTACTGGTTAAATCAGACATAACTAGTTGGTTACAAAACTGATAGTGAGTCCGTCAGTCTGGTCGTCCGTCTGTCTGTCTGTTTTCTACGCGAACTAGTCCCTCAGTTTTAAAGCTATCGAGCTGAAATTTTGCACAGAGTCTTCTATTTACTGCACGCAACTAATATGTCGGAACCGGCCGGATCGATGACTATATCATCTAGCTACCATAGAAACAGTCGGTCAAAACTAGTTCTAGTGAAAAAAACTTTTTTGTTTTCCATCGTAGCGTCACTAATCTTGGTATATGATAGTTAAATATGCTTCCACACATTTATGGAAAATTGATCAAAATCGGATGACTATAGCATATAGCTGACATAGAAACGGTCGGTAAAAAACTAGGTTCTAGTAAGAAAAACTTTTGTGTTGCCAACTTAGCGTTGACTAATCTTGGTATATGTCAGTTTTATATGCTTCCACACATTTTTGGAAAAATTTATCAAAATCGTATCACTATAGCATATAGCTGCCTTAGAAACGGTCGGTCAAAAAACTAGTTTTAGTGAGAAAAACTTCTTTGTTTTCCATCGTAGCGTCACTAATCATGATGTATTTTATTATACACTTGAAAAGTGTATATTAATTTTGCCCAGAAGTTTGTAACGCATAGAAATCTAGTTCTAGTGAGAAAAACTTTTTTGTTTTCTATTGAATCGTCACCAAACTTGGTATATATTAGTTTTATACCCCTTCACACAATGCTGGAAAAATTTATCAAAATCGGATGAATATAGCATATAGCTGCCATATAAACGGTCAGTAAAAAAACTAGTTTTAGTGAGAAAAACTTTTTTGTTTCCTATTGAATCGTCACCAAACTTGGTATATATTAGTATTATACCCCTTTACATAATTCTGGAAAAATTTCTTAAAATCGGATGACTATAGCATATAGTGCCATATAAACGGACTGTCAAAAAAACTAGTTCTAGTGAGAAAAACTTGTTTGTTTTCCATCGAAGCGTCACCAATCGTGGTATATATTAGTTTCATATACTTCCACACAATCCTGGAAAAATTGATCAAAATTGGACGACTATATCATATAGCTGCCATAGGAACGATAGGTCAGAAAACTAATTCTAGTGAGAAAAACTTTTTTGTTATCAATGGTAGCGCCTTTCAAAAACTGCAAGGGCATGTAAAACATCGGCGTAGCCGGTGTTAACCTTCTATTTTTATGATATCAAACTTTTATTATCAATAATTAAAAATTTTTAAATATCTATATTCTATAAATATTTTACTGGTTAAATCAGAAATATTCATTTCCGACCACATAAACATATATATTCTTGATCAGGACGACGAGCTGAGTTCAATTCCGTCTGTCCGTCCGTCCGTCTGTCCGTCTGTCCGTCTGTCCGTCTGTCCGTCTGTCCGTCCGTCCGTCCGTCCGTCTGTCTGTTTCTACGCGAACTAGTCCCTCAGCTTTAAAGCTATCGAGCTGAAATTTTGCACAGAGTCTTCTATTTACTGCACGCAACTAATATGTCGGAACCGGCCGGATCGGATGACTATATCATCTAGCTACCATAGAAACAGTCGGTCAAAAAACTAGTTCTAGTGAAAAATACTTTTTTGTTTTCCATCGTAGCGTCACTAATCTTGGTATATGATAGTTAAATATGCTTCCACACATTTATGGAAAAATTGATCAAAATCGGATGACTATAGCATATAGCTGACATAGAAACGGTCGG
The DNA here is from genome assembly GCA_018904225.1 of Lordiphosa mommai. Taxonomy (NCBI): domain Eukaryota; kingdom Metazoa; phylum Arthropoda; class Insecta; order Diptera; family Drosophilidae; genus Lordiphosa; species Lordiphosa mommai. The sequence continues at coordinate 58,320 of JAEIFT010000715.1, forward strand.
TTAAAAAACTAGTTCTAGTAAGAAAAACTTTTGTGTTTTCCATCGTAGCGTTACTAATCTTGGTATATGTCAGTTTTATATGCTTCCACACATTTTTGGAAAAATTTATCAAAATCGTATCACTATAGCATATAGCTGCCTTAGAAACGGTCGGTCAAAAAACTAGTTTTTAGTGAGAAAAACTTTTTGTTTTCCATCGTAGCGTCACTAATCATGATGTATTTTATTATACACTTGAAAAGTGTATATTAATTTTGCCCAAGTTTGTAACGCATAGAAATATTCAATTCCGACCCCATAAACTGTATATAATCTTGATCAGCACGACGAGCTGAGCTCAAATCTGTCTGTCCGTCCGTCCGTCTGTCCGTCCGTCCGTCTGTCCGTCCGTCCGTCCGTCCGTTCGTCTGTCTGTTTCTACGCGAACTAGTCCCTCAGTTTTGAAGCTATCGAGCTGAAATTTTGCACATAGTCTTCTTTGTACTGCACGCAACTAATATGTCGGAACCGGCCGGATCGGATGACTATATCATATTGCTGCCATATAAACGATCGGTCAAAAAACTAGTTCTAGTAAGAAAAACTTTTTTGTTTTCCATCGTAGCTTCAATTATCTTGGTATATGTTAGTTTTATATGCTTTCACATGATACAGGAAAATTTAATCAAAATCGGATGTCTATATTATATAGCTCCCATAGAAACGGTCGGTCAAAAAACTACTTCTAGTGAGAAAATCTTTTTATACCCTTGCAGAGGGTATATTAAAATTGTCACGATGTTTGTAACGCAGTGAAGGAAGCATTTCCGACCACATAAAGTATATATTCTTGATCAGCATGACGAGCTGAGTTCATTTCCCCGTTTGTCCGCTGTCCGTCTGTCCGTCCGTCCGTCTGTCCGTCTGTTTCTATGCTATCTCCTCCCTCAGTTTTTAAAGCTATCTTGACCAAACTTTTGCAAATGCCTTAAATACAAATACGCTGCACATTTGTCGGAATCGGCCGGATCGGATGACTATATCATATAGCTGCCATTGGAACGATCAGTCTAAAAAAACTAGTTCTAACGAGAAAAACTTTTTTGTTTTTCATCGTAGCGTCACCAATCGTGGTATATATTAGTTCCATGTACTTCCACACTATTCTGAAAAAATATCAAAATCGGATAACTATAGCATATAGCGCCATATAAACGCGGTCAAAAAACTAGTTCAGTGAGAAAAACTTTTTTGTTTTCCGTCGTAGCGTCACAAATCGTGGTATATATCAGTTTCATATGCTTCCACACAATTCTGGAAAAACTTATCAAAATCGGATGACAATAGCGTATAGCTGTCATAGGAACGATCGGTCTAAAAACTAATTCTAGTGAGAAAAACTTTTTGGTTATCAATGGTAGCGCCTTTCAAAGACTGCAAGGTATTTAAAACATCGGAGTAGCCGATGTTAGCCTTCTATTTTTTGTTTTCTATCGTAGCGGTCCCAATCTTTTTAACCATCGAAGGCATTTTTATCGCGCCCCTTTAAAAACCCCCGCCTACTGTGTATAATAATTCAACACCCGAAAACAATTCTTATTAGGATTAATATTCTTGATTTTCAAGCAAAACAATCCTAATAATTTGAATGCTTTGAGAATAATAATTACTAATATCAAATCATTGCCTATCTGAGAATCTGTGCTGAAAAATATTGGCATCACACTCGCCAAAAATTTTTTGTGAATAGTTCATATTTATTTAGTTAATCATTATACACTTGAAAAGTGTATATTAATTTTGCCCACAAGTTTGTAACGCATAGAAATATTCATTTTCGACACTATAAACTGTATATATTCTTAATCAGGACGACGAGCTGAGTTCAAATCCCGTCGTCCCGTCCGTCCGTCCGTCCGTCCGTCCGTCTGTCTGTTTTCTACGCGAACTTGTCCTCAGTTTTAAAGCTATCGAGTTGAAATTTTGCACAGAATCTTCGTTTTACTGCACGCACCAATATGTCGGAAACCGTCTTGGTCGGATGATTACCCAATATAGCTGCCATAGGAACGATCGTTCTAAGAACAAGTTTTAGTTAGAAAAACTTTTTTTGTTTTCCATAGTAGCGTCAATAATCGTAGTATATATTTGTTTTATATGCTTCCACACCGTTCTGAAAAATTGATCAAAATCGGATGTCTATAGCATATAGCTGCCATAGGACCGATCGTTAGAAAATGTGTTTTAATAAGAAAAGTTTTTTTATGATATCAAATTTTTTATTATCAAATGATTTAAAATTTTAAATATCTGATATATATCTGATATATGATATATATTTTACAGGTTAAATCAGTTGGAGCAAAGTTTTTCAAGTGTATTAAAACTTCGGCACAGTCGAAGTTAGCTTTTCTCGTTTTATTTGATTTAGTTATTTGATTTAGTATAATGACAACAAAATTGTAGACACAAGTGTCCACAGCTAAAGGAATTAAATCGCTGTTTTTGCTCATAGTTGTAGGTGTTATTTTTTTCCAAATATCTAATTAGTTCCTGTGGTGGTTGCAAATTGCCGAAACTATCGAAATATTGATTTTCTCCATTAGTTCTATAATAAGCCACCCAATGTGTACCATTTGATTCTGTATTTGCCAAATTGATAATACCGCATTCCCTCTTCAATGGGCGGTTTGGTAGTGCATCTCTCATAAATACACCTCTGAAATAACGAATATGCTTGCGGGCAACTCCATCAAATCAAGATTAAGTGGCTTATTGGGTAGCTGACTTAAAAGTTTTTTTGAGTGCGCTGATGTGGTAAGACCATAGCCCTGTCGATATGGTTTCAGATGGAGTCCATGTCCCAAAGCAATAGCTTCCATTTTCTTATTGAGTCTTTTACTCTCTTCGAGCTGCTGGTGGGCATTTTTCGCATTATTAATTGTTTTAGCAACGGCTGCACTACCCGAGGCGATTCCACCAAGAGCTCCTAGTGCAGTTAAAATTGACATCAATGGTAAAAGCCTCCAACTTTTGGAACGCTAATCACTCGTGGGACAATAACATCTTTTTTTCCCTTCCAAACGATTTGTTTATTGCTTTGCGTGCAATTGTAATAGCGCTGCTTATGTCTTGGGGCTTTTGTTTATTCAAGATAAGAGTGGCCCTTGGACAGCGTTCTGTATTAATTAAAACATTGTTTAATAAGTTTTATTATTTATTATTTTATTTCGTTTCAATGTTTAATTAATTTGATGTCTCACGAACGCGCACAGGCGTCGAGACACATGAAAGAAATCAGACTGAATTTAATTCGCTTAAATATCTTTTTGGTTGTTGAGTTTGAGTGAGCAGTGTGCCGGTGTGTAGCAACGTCGCGGAGCGATTCAAAGTTGCTGAGTATGCATTTTATGCAATGTCCAAGTGGGGTTCATATTTCCTTTTGGGAAACAAAGAATGTATTGAGATAAGCATTTGTGTATGTTTGTATGCAACAAAGTGTTACATAAAATGCTCATATATGTATTTATTATTATTAACTTTAAAACACAGCATATGCACGCTACACCTCCCCTTCTAGAAAGAATAACGTATATTTATGGAGTTATTCTATAGTTTAGTCTGTATATGTACAGGGGTTGCCCATATTCGACGGACCCATGTTTTTTTTTTAAAAATCAAAGAAAATAAAAATTTAGCGGTTGGCAATCTTAATCATTTAATTTGTTCCAAGTAGATTTGTTTACATCAATTTTTGAATATGATATCTCTCAAATGGCCGCCTCTGGCGTTGATGGCGTATTGTGCCCTTTTTGCAGCATTATCCATCGTTTTCGCCAACATTTCGGCCGGAATAGCGGCTATTTCTTCACGAATGTTGTCCTTGAGCTCTGCTACGGTCCTTGGCTTGTTAACGTAAACCTTTGACTTCAAATATCCCCACAAGAAGATGTCAGGCGGCGTCAAATCGGGCGAACGCGGTGGCCAGTCCAAATCACCACTTTTCGACATCAAACGGCCCGGAAACAATTTCATCAGAAAATCGATTGTTATGCGACTTGTGTGCGGTGGAGCGTATAAACGCTTAATGGTGTTCTTAGAAGGCGCACTTTTCACATTTTTTAATTTTTTAAAAAGCACGTTGGAGTTTTCACAATTGACTTGTTCTGCTGAATGGTAAAGTTCAACTTATTTCTCGCTCCGTGGCGTGTATTGTTCCATGGTAAAAATCTGCTTGGACTGACGCTTCAAACGCGGTATGTCATTAGCGATCTGACATCTCTGTCCAAAGTTATGGCGTTGCCAGATGGGTCCGTCGAATATGGGCAACCCTGTATATAATTTTTTTTTTTACGATAATAAGAGATATTTGGATGTAATAAAGGTACACAAATTTTTTTTTTTTTATAATTAACTTCTTTTTTCATTATTCATAATAGATTTAAGTTTATTCATACATTCATTCATTTTTATATATATAATGAGAAGTCATTGCTTTGGGTTAAATAAAAAATATTATTTCTAATATTATCTTTACCAATTTATTTGAAGATATTTAATTATTTATATTGTTTATGATATTAGATAAATGAATTCATTTTTTTTTTTTATTTTTTTGCTTAGAACCTCCAAGTTATCTTTGGGAGTCAAGATCCAAAAAGCTTTTCTCTTTTCTCATTTCTTTTTTTATTTTATTTTTACTACAGTTTTGTTCTTGGTGGGAATAACTTGATTGGAGCGGATGTTTATGCTTGTTTCTATTTTTATTCCTACAGAAATATGGAAATTTTTGTGTTTGGATTTTTCTTATTTTTAATTCAATTAAAATATTCGCTGTTGCGCTCTTTAAATTAACTTTACTCATATCTTTAACTGTCATACATTTACTTCTTTGCTTAATCGTTTGCCTAATGATTTTGAGTCGTAATCTGAGAGCCATCGAGTGCAGCAGCATATTCGCGATCATTTAATTTGTAGCCAATTTACCCACGGCCACGACCTTTGAACATTTTTGATTAATAAAATAAGTTAAATTAATATAGAGAAATTATTTGGATTTTTATATTTCTCAAAGTTGTCGAAAAAGCTCGGCAGCTTCCAACATTTTGGTGACCCCGACGTGATCGCCGTGGTGTTAATATTGTGCATAAACAATTAAAAACATTTTGTTAAATCAACATTCAAATTGTCTTCACTGTGCATACACAAATATTGCGGTTTCAATCAGCATTGAAAAAGTGCACGCACACAAAGAACTGCATCCGTGTGCTTGTGTGTACCTATCCGTTATATTTTTCGTCTTTGCTTTCGCCGTCAACTTTGGGAACCGCGACGGGCAAAGCAGTTATTGTCATATCTGCTTTGGCTTGCAGCATAGCGGTGATCGCGAGTTCTTCCCTTTGTTGGTGCAATCGTAGCCAAAGAGCATATACATATTTTTCTTGAGGCTGCACACGCGCTCCAAAACCAACATAACCTCCGTGGTGACGACACTTAATTTTTGGAATTCATCGACATGGCTGACGAGTCTCTACCTAATGGAGCGCCAGCTGATACCACTCCACCCGGCGAATCATTCAGCAGCGCTGCTGCATCCAGTGCGCGCACACCTATAGACCGAATTGGTTTTTAAACCTCAAAACAAACGCTATTTTCGACCGGCTTAAGTCTATCTGTGCTGAGATGGATGTTTAACGGCTACAAAGCATGGATGAATATGGTTTAAAGGGTTTGCTGGAATCATTGAACGAGCTAAAGTCTAATTTTGTAATTGCACACACAGGATTGGAGGAGCTGAATTTCGATTCTATTTCTAGTGAGCTGCCTGGCAGGTTTGAGTCTACATTATTGAGCTTGAGAACTACTCTTCAGCGTGAGCTTAACAAACGTGAACCGGCGCAACACTGTTCCACCTTCAAAGTGAATACAAACGAGTCCCAATCAGTTGTGGTTATGGCCAATCGATCCCGTTTGCCTCAGTTGGAGCTGCCCAAAATTCGATGGGGCGTATACAGAGTGGGCAAGTTTCTACTCAATGTTCACCACTATCATTGACCAGGAGGCCGAGATCACTCCTATCGAAAAGCTGCAGCATTTGCGTTCCTGCTTGACTGGCATTGCTCTAGACACAATCAGTTCTTTGGAAATAAATCAGGCTAACTACAAAATTGCATTAAATATTCTTCAAAAGCGTTTTGATAATAAGCGTCTCATTCTACAGGCACACATTAGGGAGATATTTGGGCTGGGCAAGGCAGATGCGACTATGGGCAAGCTGCGCGAACTGACGGACAAGGTGACTTCCCACATCCGAGCATTAGAGTCACTTGCCACCAAGGAAGAAGTTGCTGTTGCATTCTCGTGCAAACTTTGCTCCAGAAGCTGGACAAAAACACTCAGGCCAAATGGGAGGAAGGTTCTCCGAGTGACGAGATGCCATCCTGGAAGAAGTTGTCTGTTTTTCTGGAGAAGCGATGTCGAACGCTTGAAAATGTACAGCATGCCATCCAAGAGCAAGATGGTCAGGTTTGCAAGTCCGGAAAAACTGTGAGTACGCATCAGAAAATCGTTTGTTGCTGCAAAGACCAATTCAAGCACGTGCGTATTTTGCGACGGCACGGATCACCAGATTTACCATTGCAAGCGCTTCGAAAATCTATCGCCAATCGTTCGGCATAAGGAGGCTAAGAGGCTCTCGCTGTGCCTTAACTGTTTGAAAAAGGGCCATCAGATGAGAGATTGCAAATCTGGTTCTTGTCGCACTTGCCAATTGCATCATCATTCACTTTTGCATTATACTCGTTCTTCGTCACCTGCAGCTCAATCTGCCACTCGTCTCTCAATCAACCACTTCGCTATCCAGTGCCATGATCGCAATGTCGCCGGCCTTGTCCCAAAGCCTTGTGTCTCACTCTTCCTCTGATGCTGTGTTTGTTAGCCACTGCTGTTGTCCTAATCAAAAATCGTGCTGGCACACTCGTACCTTGCCGTGCCCTTTTGGACTCCGGTTCTCAGATTCATTTCGTTACAACTCGATTCGCAAACCAACTTCAACTTCGTAAAACTAAATCGCAGGCTGTAGTTTCGGGTATAGGTGATGCCAACTTCTCAACAGAAGGATACTCAGTCGACCTCGTCCTGAAGTCTCGGACTTCAGATTTTGCAACCAGTCTCACTGCCATCATTGCGCAAACGATTACTGACAATCAGCCTGGCGTCTGAGCACTACTAGAACATTCCCTCGAATATACAGCTGGCCGATCCCTCGTTTCACTTGCCGCAACGGATTGATCTGCTCATCGGAGCAGGTCTCTTTTTTCAGTTGCTGTGTGTGGGGCAGATTCAGTTGGCGCCTGATTGCCAATGCTACAAAAACGCATCTTGGCTGGATTCTCTCTGGTGGCGGTCATCGGACCCCCAAACTATCGTCGTTCATCACTAGCCAAAGATTATCGGACAGCACCAATGCCAGCGCTCGGCTGGACGATTTGGTGCGTCGTTTTTGGGAAGTTGAGCACATCTGTGAGCCAATCGTTAGGTCCACAAAGGAAGAGATTCAATGCGAGGAACATTTCAAGAAGCATTACACTCGATTGCCCTCTGGGGAATATTCCGTTCGCTTACCAATGAAGCGCGGATTGGAGTCTTTAGGAGATTCCTTCTTGCAAGCCAAAAATCGATTCGAAAATCTGGAGCGCAAACTCAATCGCAATCCAGATCTCAAGGCAAAATACGCTGCATTTATTAAAGAATATTTGACCCTTAAGCATATGTCCATAGTCCCTAGCGCGGACATCCATAAATGCAAATATTTCCTGCCGCACCATTGCGTAGTCAAAGAAGAAAGTACTACAACAAGTCTGAGAGTCGTATTCGACGGCTCTGCAGCGACAACATCGGGGTTGTCATTAAACGAACTACTCATGGCAGGACCCACAATTCAGGCCAAACTTTTCAACATACTCATTCGCTTTCGTACATTTCCTATTGCCCTTACAGGTGACATCTGTAAAATGTACAGATGCATTCTGGTCTCTGCTCCTGATAACATGCTTCAATGCATCTTGTGGCGTGACTCTCCTGAAGAAGATATCCGAATTTATAAACTGGACACAGTCACCTACGGGACCAAGCCCGCTGCGTTTCTCGCCATACGTGCAATGCATCAGTTGGCCTTAGATGAGTCCTCATCGTTCCCATTAGGTTCGCTGGTGGTCTTGAGGGATTTCTACGTAGACGACATGATATCAGGAGGCACTTCGGTAAAGGAAGTTCGCGAAATAATGCATCAAACCACTAATCTACTTGCTAGGGGGCATTTTCGGTTGAAAGTGGTGCTCCAACTCGCCTGATGTACTTCAAGATGTCCCAGATACCGACAAGGAAAGCTTCCTCAAGTTTGATGACGGCAGCGATGTGACCAAGGCGCTTGGGCTGGCTTGGGAACCTCATAAGGACATGTTCTTTCTCCTTTCGCTCCTCAGCTTGATTCTGGCAAGCACACTAAGCGTTCGGTATTGGCCACCATTGCGCGATGCTACGATCCACTCGGGCTGATCGGACCTACCTTGACCAGAGCAAAAATCATTTTGCAACGCATGTGGAGAGACAAGTTGCATTGGGATGAAAGCTTGCCGCAGTCTTTGGAAGCATCTTGGTTGGGATTTTGCAAAGACTTTGCTAATGTGGAGCATGCCACTTTTCCTCGTTACATACTTCAGTCCAAAGGCAACTTCGAGGTACATGCCTTTTGTGATGCCAGTCTTGAGGCTTACGGGGCATGTATCTATATTCGATCCTTAACGGAAATTGGTGTCCATGTGCACTTACTTTGTTCAAAGGCGCGCGTTGCTCCTCTGAAAACTCTTACAGTGCCTAAGCTTGAGCTCTGCGCTGCTGCTTTACTTGCACAACTGGTGAGTGAAATCTCAAAAATGGAGCCATTTGACTGTCACTTTCATTGCTGGTCGGATTCGTCCGTGGTCCTTTCCTGGCTACAGGAGGAGCCATCAAAATTCAATATTTTCGTTGCCAATAGAATCTGTGCCATACAGCAGCTGACAGAGAATATGGAATGGCATTATGTTCCAACAGCTATGAATCCGGCAGATATATTATCAAGGAGCTGCGCCGCAAGAGCTTTTACACTCGACCCTGTGGATGAATGGACCATCATTTTTGCAACTCCCAAGAAGCGGGTGGCCGCATCATTGCCTGCCCGAAAGCAAACTTCTCGAGATTCGCCACAAGGTCATGCTGGCATCAGATCGTGTCGACATATCGCTGCATTTCAAATACATAAACTCATTTGGCATGATGCAGCGTATTTTTCGGATATGTCCACAAGTTCATCAACAGAACAAAATCGCCTCAGCTTACGTCTGAGAACATTCGTGGAGGACTACACTTGTTGATTCGAATCGTTCAAAGAGCTCAGCTGTATCCTGACTACCATGCTCTAATAAAAGGGAAGTGCGTTCACTCTTCAAGCAGTATTATTTCCTTTCTCCATTCCTGGATGAGTTTGGTTTGATCCGCGTCGGTGGCCGGCTACGTAACTCCAACTCTAGACTTTGACGCACGCCACCCAATTATTTTGCCAAAAATCACCCCCTTAACTCTTGCCATTATCACACATCTGCATCGCAAACATCACCACGCGGGTCCACAATCACTTCTGGGCTCTATTCGTTTGCAGTTCTGGCCTATAGGAGGCATGAAAACCATTGCGAGGGCATTGCGAAAGTGTATCATATGCTGTAGAGCCCGCCCTCGTCTCGTTGAGCACATAATGGCTGATTTGCCCAAGGAGCGCATCCAAGACTCGCAGGCTTTCACCGTTACGGGTGTAGATTATTGTGGCCCATTTTACTATAAGACAGAGGTGCGCAACAAAGCGCCTCAAAAATGCTACATCAGCGTCTTCATCTGTTTTGCCACCAAAGCTGTTTGGATGGAATTGGTGAAGGATCTGTCCACTGCTGCCTTCCTCAGCGCTCTCAAGCGATTTGTTGCTACTCGCGGCATACCAAGATGCATTTGGTCTGATAATGCCACCAATTTCGTAGGCGCAAAGAACGAACTAGAGGATCTTCGGCGTTTATTTATGAGCGAGAAGCATCGAGATGAGGTTCATGCTCATTGCCTCAACTATGGATTTGATTGGAGATTTATCCCGCCTCGATCGCCCCACTTTGGAGGGTTATGGGAGGCAGCGGTTAAGATGGCAAAGCAGCACCTACCGTTCGATGGGATCGTCTCTTCTGGGCTTTGACGAGCTGCGAACTTTGGTCTGCCAGAATTCAGGCAATAATCAACTCTCGTCCTCTTGTATCCCTTTCCGAAAATCCTGAAGATCTTGGAGTCCTAACCCCAGGGCATTTTCTTATTGGTCGTCCATCCATGGCATTTCCTGAACCAGACTTGGCTCCACTAAACTTCAATCGGCTCGATCGCTGGCAGCGCGCCACCTTGGTTCAACAGCTGTTTTTGGAAGCGTTGGAGCGAGGAGTACCTAACTCTCCTCCAGCAGCGCGCAAAATGGCGCACTCCACAGCCCTCAATTCGAGTCAATAGCATCGTGTGCGTAAAGGACGAGAACTTGCCTCCTTTAAAATGGCCACTAGCTCGAGTCATTGAAACCATCGCTGGAGCTGACGGAATCATCAGAGTTGCAGTTTTGCGCACATCCACTGGCACCATTCGACGAGCAGTCAATAAGCTGTGCGTCCTTCCGGTTGATGATTCTGTTGAAAACCCTGGTCTTTCAACGGGGGGGAGGATGTTTGGAGCAGCAGCTGATTCCAATTAGCCTCTAAGTTCTGCCAAATCTGATTCTCTTTTACTCAATTAAAATATTCGCTGTTGCGCTCTTTAACATGTAACCTTACTCATATCATTAACTGTCATACATTTACTTCTTTGCTTAATCGTTTGCCTAATGATTTTGAGTCGTAATCTGAGAGCCATCGAGTGCAGCAGCATATTCGCGATCATTTAATTTGTATGCCAATTTACCCACCGCTACGACCTTTGAACATTTTTGAATAATAAAATAAGTTAAATTAATATAGAAAATTATTGGTTTTTTTTTTTAAAGTTTTGAAAAATTTTGGCACTTCAAAGTGTGTCTAGTTACTACTCAGTATGTTGGATTATGATAAATGTATGGGATCTTTATGGATTGTGGAGGGTTGGATATGTGACTTCCCCATCCTTTGAATTTAGCTTGTCCTCAAGCGGATACTTTAGGGTATAATACTGGATTCGATACATTTTCATTATCTGGTGTATTTGATGTTGACAAATTTTCGTTTTGTGATTGTTCTTTTTGATTTTTGTATTGTACAATGATTCTGTGGGATTGCCTTATATTTATAAATAAGATACAATAGTATTGTGATTAACATTATGATTAGTATAGTTATCGTAATTATTTGGAATACATTATTATGTTTCGTGTGTTCTTGAATTATTTCTTTAGTTTGAATATTCGATAGTGGGTCTAGTTTTTGTTACATTATTGTTGACATAAATTGTTTGTGTAAAATCTAATAGTGTTTGTGAGCAAAATTTCTTCAAGCTGAATTGAACAATTGAAAATTTTGATGTTATTTCCTTCGATTATTATTTCCCTGTTTATGCAATTTTGATTTAATATTGTTTTGGCTTAAGATTCCATGTGATGATTATGTTAGGGTTCTACGTAATTTACTTCGAGATTTTGTGCATTTTTGTATATCTGCATTCTGTGGAAGCTTGATTTAGTATACCAGTGATACATTTTTTTATTACTAAATCTTTTGAACTAACCGTGTAGGTTTGATTGTGTTGAACGGAAATATTTACCACGAATTATTTCTGTTAAAATATGGTTATTCTTGTCTGGGAATGGTAAGATTTTAAAAATTGGTGTTTTAATAATTTGACGTGGAATATGGGATATAATCAAAATTTCATTTTGTAGTGGTTTTTAACCAAGTTGAGGTTTTAATGCTAGAAGTTTTTATGAATTTATATGTGTTAAAGAATAGTGTCTTAATAATTTGGGGTTAAAAATACCAAGTCTGGTTAGTTGCATTCCTAACTCTATATCTTCTATGTATTCTGTGAACTGTTGTAAGTTAAATATTAGAATAGCTAATCTTTGATCATTTACATAAATGATATCCATTTGGTTGATTCCGTGGTTAATTGCTTCAATAACGTGATTTAAGTCAGTTTGTTTGTATACTGTTTTCTGATAAGTTGCTTATTTTAAGCTTTAGTTCTTCTTTGTCTTCTTGATCTAAGGTTCCAAATAAGTATTTGAAAGCTGTCCTTACGAAATTTAAGACCTCTTTTGTTGCGTTTTGTGATTCTGATTCCATTCATTTCCTTTCTAGTTTTTTCTATTAAGTATTTTATTTGGGTAAGATTTTTTAAATTCTTTTGATCGATGTAACAGGGTTTCATAGGTTTGTTCGATTTTGTTATATTAACTGACAGATAATGGTATTCATAATTTACTGGTAAGTCTAATTCTCCTGTTTTGAAAATTAAATAACCATCTTTGCTTGAATGGGGTTTACTTCGAGGCTTTGGAAATTTGCTTTTTGAATAAAACATGTTATTAGGAATAGTAATAAAAATGATGTAAGATTGCTGAATTTTCTTGGCCCGGTTGATCGACTGCTGATGATCTGGAATTATCGTATTTGCTTTTATTAGTTTTCTTTTTCTTTTTAAATTTGGCTTTATAATGAGTTATTTTTCTTCCTCTGTTCTTTTCCTCGTAATGTTTTTCGTCGATTTGGGTAATTTCTCCCGTCTTTTTAAAAGGGTTAGTGATTTTACTCTTTACTAAAGGTGATTGTCTGTATCTAGTGTCAACTTCCAAATTGGATTCTATTTTTGTTCAAGTTTCCAATTTCGTTTATTTTGTTGTTTTAGGTATTATACTCTGGTGTTCCAGCGTAAATAAAAATATCTGCAGGTGTTCTTCCTGTAGTATTATGTTTAGTTTTGTGATTGTAAATATAAAGGATTGTTTCAAATTTATTTATTTTGTTTTCTTGATCGGTTTCCACTGTTAATGATTCTCAATTTTTCATTGACTGTCTTGTGAAATCGTTCGACATCTGAAACTCCATTTTACTTGTAGTTATTATTATGTTTACGTCTTCTGATCTTAGCCAGATTTGAAGCGCTGCACACATAAAAGCTGAGTCTTTATCTGCTTTAATTTCATTTGGTTTACCCATTTCATTGAATATTTTTTAGTAGGGCTCGTTTGGCTTCTAACCAATCTCTACCATTTACTTCGATTAAAGCTGCGTATTTTGAATATACGTCGATACAAGATAAAAATTGTTTATTGTCAACCTTGTAGAAATCGTTGACAAATCTTTCTCTTGGACTAAAAACTTCTGGGGTTATTTCATAAGCAAGTTTTGTATTTCTGTGTTCAGTTTTTGAAATGTTGCATATTTCACATTCGTTAATAATGTTCTGGATTAGTTTTTGGTAATCCAGACGCAAGAAAAATTTTTCGTATAAAAAGTCCAGTATTGTTTTTCTCAATACCTGTATTGGTATCCACAGTAAATCTGAAATCGAGAACTTAATAATTGTTTTGCGTTCGGCTAAAATGTTTGAATATCTACACAAATTTTCCTAAGTTCTCATTGAATATTGGCGAAAATTGGTGGAGCTGGGTGATTACTATAAATGCATTGAGTTTGGAATGCTAGAACATGAAGAATGTTATACGATCCATAATATAATTTGTTTTTCTCGGAATATATTACACTATATTTTTGTAGCATGACGAGCTGATATTTCCGTCTGTCCGTCCGTCCGTCTGTCCTCTTTTCTATTTCTCCTCCTCGTTTTAAAGTATCCCAAACTTTCTTTAATAAGATTTTTGGCATGCTCGTTTGTCGAATTTCCTTGTAGATGATTTTATATTTAGTTTTATATGATTTCACATAATTCTGGAAAAATGTATCAAAATCGGAGGACTATAGCAAATAGCTGCCATAGAAACGTTCGGTCAAAAAACTAGTTCTAGTGAGAAAAACTTTTTGTTTTCCATCGTAGCGTTACTAATCTTGGTATATGTCAGTTTTATATACTTCCACACAATTCTGGAAAAACTTATCGGAATCGGATGACTATATCATATAGCTGCCATAGGAACGATAGGTCAAAAAACTAATTCTTGTGAGAAAAACTTTTTTGTTATCAATGGTAGCGCCTTTCAAAAACTGCAAGGGTATGTTAAACATCGGCGTAGCCTATGTTAGCCTCTATTTTTATTATTGCTGCACACCAGCAAATTCATCTTGCCAAGATACTTGGCTTTACAGTTGACAAAGTTTTTAGTATTATTTTGAATATATTAATTGGCTATCACTAGAGGGCCGGGTATTTTTTGGGCTTCGTCGTTTTGTGGTTTGGCCCAGGCCCGTAATAAGCCCGGATCGATTTCAAAGATTGGCCTGGGCCTGGGTACAAAAAAAATACCCGGCCCGTGCCCACATCTACATACTTCCTACTTTGGATATTATCTAGAGCCTGACGGCTTTCTATGGCTTTTTTCCAAGCGAACAATGTGTCGACAATGTGGCTGAAGAGGCCATATCTGTCTACGGTTTCCGATGCTACATCCTCATACAAAGGCTGCACATATGTGGGATCCAGTTGCTAGGCCGAATTTACCAATTCGTTCATAATTTTAATTTATTTAAATTAAAGCGCCTTACAAAACACAACAGATTAATAAGTGTGACCTTGCACCGTTTAGGCTTTTTTACATTTCTTGGTCTTTTTACAGTTTCTGGTCACACTGTTTTAGTTGAGTTCCACACACTTTTAATAAATAGCAAATTCCTGACAGGAATTTTTCGCAGTGGTGGATACTAGCCTTAATCCGGATAGTAAAATTTTTCGTTAAAAAGTAGTATTGTTTTCTCAATACCTGGGTGTAGTAAATCTCTGTGAGACTTAATAATTGTTTCTTTGAATTCGGCAAATGTTTGAATATCTACCAAGTAAGTTCTCATTAATTTTGTCAAATTGTTCGGACTGATGATTTCTATAAATGCATTTTGGAATGTTAAGAAATCAATTTCGTTTTCGAAATATATTACACTATTTTTTGTGCATAGGTATTCTTTAATAAGATTTTTGGCATGCTCGTTTGTCATATCCTTGTAGATGATTTTATATTTAGTTTTGTGAAAATATCTTGTCGTTTGTACTTCATTTGATTCACCTTTGATGAATTCAAATTGTCGGTTGTAATAATTTATGGGTCTTTATGTGATAGCAATGTATCTTTGATTATCTTCATGTGCGCTGTGCACTGTAGCTGCAATACTACTGGGTGTTTCTCCCAAGAAATTTTCTTCGATTTTAACTCTTGATAGAGCGTCTGCTACATAGTTCTCTTTACCTGGAATATACTTTATGTGGTAGTCAAATTCGTTTAATTTGATCTTCCATCTTTTGAAATTCTCATGTTTGGCTCTTTTATGTTGTTAAGCCAAACCAAAGGTTTGTGGTCAGAAAGAATGTCAAACTTTCTTCCATAGAGGTATGATCTGAAGTATTTTGTTGCCCACACAATAGCAAGGAGTTCTTTCTCTATTGCGGAGTAATTGATTTCATGTTCGTTTAAAGTTCTGCTGGCAAAGCATATTGGTTTGTGGTCTTGAGATAATACTGCGCCTATGGAAATATTACTAGCATCTGTAGTTAGGGAAAAAGGTTTTTCAAAGTTTGGGTATGTCAGTATTGGATCTGACATGATAAGCATTTTTAGTTTTTCAAATGCTTGAACATAATCTGTTTCTTTAATATTGATTTTCGATCCTTTCTTTAATTTGAGTGTTAAAGGTTTTGCTATCTTAGCAAAGTTTGGGATAAATTTGCGATAGAAACCGCAAAGGCCTAAGAAAGATTTAATTTCCTTAGTAGTTTTAGGAATTGGAAATTTTTCAATGGCTTGAATTTTAATTGGGTTGGGTTTGATACCTTCAGTGGTTATGATATGACCTAGGAATTCTGTTTCCTTTTAAGAAATTACATTTATCAAGCTGAAGCTTGAGATTAGCGTGTCTTAGTTTCATGAAAACTTTCTTTAATGATAATAAATGTTCTTCCAATCAAGTGGAAAACACGATTATATCATCCATGTATACAAGACAATCTTTATAAATTAGATCTTCTAACAGATTGTTCATGCAACGTTGGAAAGTTGCTGGTGCGTTTTTCAGACCGAATGGCATTCGAGTATACTCATAATGTCCATTTTTAGTCGAGAATGCAGTTTTGGGAATTGATTCTTCGTCCATTTGGATTTGATGAAATCCTTTGGCGAGATCGATTGTTGTAAAATATTGGCATTTGCCTAGTTTGTCAAGTATATCATCCATTATTGGGATTGGATATTTGTCACTTATGGTATTTTTCGTTCACATCACGGTAGTCATTGACTACTCGGAATTTCTTTCTTCCTGATGCATCCAGCTTTTTTTGGAACTATCCAAATAGGCGAGCAATAAGGGAGAATTGGATTTTCTGATAATGCCTTGTTCAAGCATATCTTTAATTTGGTTTTCGACTTCTTGGTCAAAAGCCTGGGGATATTTATAAGGTTTCCTATAAATAGGTTCTTCGTGTTTTGTTTTTATTACGTGTTTAATAGTACTAGTAAAGGTCAAATTTTCACCCTCTTTGTACTGGATGTCACTAAATTCAAAAAAAACTTTAGTGAGTTTCTTTTCTCTTCTTCATTTGGGTGTTCTAAACGATATTCGTTACTTTCCTGTAACTCATTATTAATTGCGAACAATGTATGTTCGTCTTCAGTTTGTGGTGGATCGAGGCATTCATATGCGGTCTCGTCCGAAATTTCTTCATGTTCATATTTCATGAGGAATGGAAGGTTGTTTATTAGTACTGTTTTAGCACCATGATCGATTATTGCTTTAGTATCTTCTAAGAATTCTCGACCAAGTAACATGTCATAATTATTAGAAAAATTATGCAAGTAAAATGTTTGACGTGTAGGGCAAAGTTTGCTGGGTTTTAAGCATATGCTTTGTTTTAGTTTTACTACACCATTAATAGTGTGTACTTGAAGTTGGTAGTTTTTGATTGGAAATTTTAAATGGTTTTTTGTCATTAGTTAATAGATGAACCTGTATCTATTACGCATTTTAAGATTTTATTATTTGAAATTAAATTTATGTATGGGTTTGTTCCTCTTCTTCTTCCTCTTCCTCTTCCTCTTCCGTTTCCGAGGCTACTTGATGAAAATTTTCGGATGTGTCCATTTTTTGATGGCCACTTCCACTTTCGCGTTGCCTTTTTACAGGTGGATTAGGAGCAGTAGAATAATTTTGATTTTGTTGATAATTGGCAGGATTCTGGACTCTACCTTGGGTTAGTTTTTGTTTAAATTCTTGATGCATTTGCTGATTAGATTCAGCACGATTCTGATTTTGATTTTGGTTCTGATTTTGATTCTGATTATTAATCTGAGGTTGACTGAAATTTTGAGAATAATTTCCTTATTTCCACGATTGTCATTATTTTCTGATTGCTGTAACCTTTGGAGGTTGATTGACCATTTGATTGGGCCGATTTTGTGCGATCGGAATAATTGTTTTCAAAAACTCCTTCTTTCTGAGCTACCTGTTTTAACTTTAATACTAAGGTTATATCATGTCTTGCAAGGGTCATAAATAACCTGTCAGGAAGTTTTTTCATTATAACCTCTTTAATTGTATTGTTCAAAGCGTTAGTGTAGATGTGTGTGTTCAGTGTGTTGTCTTCCAAAGTTAATTTACTTGAAATAACAAATGACTTATATTCTAATTCTTAGGCAAACTTACGGATACTTCCGTTAAATTGAGTGTTGTATAGACGTCTTAGAAGTTCTTCAAATGGGGTTTGACCCGAAAGCTTCGATGAGTGCGATTTTAGTGCTGTCCAGTTGCTGGCTGCTGATAATTGGGAAACTCGATGGGCTTCTCCGGAAATTTGCATTTCGATTGCTCCGAATAATACGCTGTGTTGTCGAACATCTCTTGTTGGGTATAGTTGCATAATGAAGTCGACTCGTCCTATGAATGCACTCAGGTCTTCTGATGATCCAGTGAATAAGCCTGCCTAATTTGTCCTAAGAAGCTTGGCTTAGATGTTGCTCTGATAGCTGGAGTACGTGCTACTGCTGTTGCTGATGTTGATGGATGTTGATGCTGGGTCCCTCATGTTGATTGGTTTTTTGGAGACTTTTTGTTTAGATTGTTCACTGGTTGGTGATATTTCTTTTGGGGTATGATTTGCTATTTTTAGTTATTAAAAAAAAAAATCGACTTTGTTTTTTCACATAACTTTGTAGCGGTCACACTTGAATTTAAGCGGGCTTTAATTGCAAAAGGGTTGTTTTTTGCTTTGTTGCGAGTTTAAAATCAAATTCAATTTTCATATAACTTTAGCGGTCACACTTTGTTTAAGCGGGCTTTAATTATGAAAACTTTGCGTTACGATTAGCAGTCACACTTTTTAGGTTTGGGCGGGCTACGACGACTTTGATTTTATTTCACGCGGGTTCTTGTGCGGATAAGTATACAACGTTTAGCACTGAGTATTTTCTTTGCAAGTGTTCACAAACTGTACTAGCACTAAGATCTTGATCGATCCTTAAAAACGTCAGACATATCCTACCGACTGCGCAAATGAGAAGTCAATGGTTTGGGCTAAATAAAAATATAATTTCTTTATTTATCATTAACAACTTATATTTGAAGAATTACAATCTTAGGATTAAGATGTGTCGCGGTTGCGATGTCAAGTAAAAACTCAATGTGTGGTTCTGCCGCTGCTGCCTAGCAAACCTCGGTTAATAGCTTTTTGGGAGTCAAGATCAAAAAGCTTTTCTCTCTTTTCTCATTTCCTAATTTGAGAGTTGATTGCATCAGCCGATAATTTGAGCTGCATCAGCGTTTTGTTCTTGGTGGGAATAACGATTGAGCGGATGTTTATGCTTGCGTTTTATGTTTATGTCGAGCCGCCCGAATTGTTATTGTCCAGAAATATGGAAATTTATGTGTTTGGATTTTTGGGTTAATGTGTGTGTGTCTAGTTACTCTACTCAAGTGTTGGATTATGATAAATGTATGGGATCTTGTATTGGATTGTGGAGGGTTGGATATGTGACTATCTCTATATATATAAAAGAGTTTGTCCTGACTGACTGACTGATTGGCAATCAACGTAGAGCCTGAACGGTAAGAGATAGAAAGCTGAAATTTTCACAGAAGTTTCCTTATGAGTTGAAAGTGATCACTAAGGCGGGGTTTTGGAAAATTCCACCCCCTAAGGGTGGAAAACTCCGAAAAGCTACTATGGTGAAAATTTTGTTTTTTCATCCGATTGACTTGAAATTTGGTTTGTAAGTAAAGTAAGCGAAATAATTGGACACCTGTTTCCCAGATTTTGGAAAATCCGCCCACAAGGAAAATGGCCGGAAAATTCTTCATGAAAGAAACTATTTTTCATCCGACTGACTTCAAACTCGGTTTGTGAGGATGTTAAGCAGAATAATTAGACTTGAGATTTTCCGATGATGAAAAATCAGCCCGAAAAGTCGGGAAATTCCCGGAAAATTCCAAAGGTAAAAAACTATTTTTCATCCTATTGGCTTCAAACTCGGTTTGTAAGGATAGTATGCTAAGTAATTGGACATGAGATTTTCAAATGTTGGAAAATGTCGGTTTGCAGCGAGAGTGGGGAAATGCTAGAAAATTTTATATGGAAAAAACTATTTTTCATCCGATTGACTTCAAACTCGGTTTGTAGCGATAGTATACAAAATAAGTTGACATGAGATTTTTTCGATTGTGGAAAATCCCTACAAGGAAAATGGCCGGAAAATTTTTAAAATGGAAAACACTCCGATTGACTTCAAACTCGGTTTGTAATGATAATATGCAAAATAATTAGACATAATATTTTCCAATGGTGGAAAATCAAACGAAAAGTCGGGAAATTCCCGGAAAAATTCTATATGGTAAAACCTATTTTTAATCCGATTGGCTTCAAAATCGGTTTGTGAACACATTATAGAAAATTTGATTTCTCGGTGGTAGAATTTCCGCCCACAGGCAAGAATAATGGTGGGCGTATTTCGGTTCAGTGACAATGGCTATTTGTGAGCCGATCTGGGCCAATTAAATAGGGATAAAGTTTTTTAGCTTTGCGCATACCCACCCTCAAGGTCGGATAATGGGTGCCGGGTTGGTTTCAGCGTTTGTACGCTTAATGGGCCAACTAGGTGGAAAATATTTTCTGATTTCTGATGGTCGGAAAATGGGGGCGGGGGTGAGTCATTGCCAAACGTTTTTTTCATCATTTTGGCGGCTAAACTAATGGTGGCGAAGCGAAGCGCGCCGGGTTATATGCTAGTATATATATATATTTCTTGTTTTTATTTTGTAGACTTAAATAGTTTTAGCCTATCTTTATGTACTATCTGTGGTTTTTTCTTTTCAATTCTAATTCTTATATTGTCATTCTGACATATTTCTTCTACCTTGAAAGGACCTATGTAATTATTGTCTAGCTTATGGGCAGTCTCGTTTTTAAGTAAAACTAAGTCTCCTATATGTAAATTAAAATCGTTTACATTTCTTTCGTAAAACGTTTTTCGTTTTTCTTTTCCTTATCCAACATCGTTCTAGCTCTTTTATAGGCTAGTTCTAATCTTAACTTTACTTCTTTGGCGTAATCTTCTATATTGTACAACGGATCTATCTTATCCATGTTTTTAAAATTAATGAATTGTCTCGGTGGCCTTCCGAAAACAAGTTCATAAGGGCAGTAGTCGTGTGCTACTTTGTCAATCGAAATATAAGAACGAATATATTCATTAAATGTTCGATGACTGCGCTCGATGGTACCAAGAGTTTGGTGATGGTGAGCTGTTGAGTGTATAATATTAATTTTCATGTATTTACATCAGTCTGTGATTAATGAATTTTATATTCAGTACCCATGTCGGTAATGAACTTCTTCATTGGACCGTACTTGAGTACAAATGATTCAAATATTACCTTAGCAACTGTTTTTGCGCTTTTAATTGGCACTGGGATTGTGACTAGGTATTTTGTTAGATCACAAATAATTGTTACAGGATACTCATTGCCATTTTCGGTTTTTGGGAGTGGACCAAAGGTATCTATAAGTACAGTTTCAAATGCTCTTGCTGGAGTAGGCGTTATTGCCAGTGGTGTTTAAGTATGAGTTGTCGTCTTTGCTTTTTGGCATTTTTGACATGTTTTTACATACATTTTAATTTTTTCGTCATTTGTAGCCAATAGCTCTTTTATAGGCTAGTTCTAATCTAAACTTTACTTCTTTAGCGTAATCGTCTATATTATACAACGGATCTATCTTATCCATGTTTTTATACTCTGTACCGAAGGTACACAGAGTATATTGGGTTTGTGCAAATGTATGTAACAGCCAGAAGGAGGCATCTCCGACCCTATAAAGTATATATATTCTTGATCAGATCAACAGCCGAGTCGATATAGCCATGTCCGTCTGTCCGTCTGTCCGTATGAACGAAGAGATCTCAGAGATGGTAAGAGATAGAGGTTTGAGGTGTATGGAACATATATTTCTTATACTTGCAGGCAGATCAAGTTTAGTTTTAATTTTTGCCACGCCCCTGCCTCCCCCGCAAATTAAAAAAAAACGAAATAACTCCCACAATTTTCAGAATAGATTGTTCGAACATTCTAGACATATATTCTACTACTTATTTTGAATCGACCCGCCATACATCGTTTTTCGATCAGATGAACGATATTAGAGCTATATGTAAAAGAAAATAAAAACCAACGACAACAACAACACGACAACTTACGAGAAAGAGAGCGAGAAGGCAATAGCTAACTGGTAATTGCCCAATTGGACCTTGCTATGAGAGGAGCGATGTAAATGAGATGGCCTGCGGACAGAAATCACACGTGATTCCCGCGAGACTAATATAGATACGTTTATGTTAAAAGGAAATTATACACAAATTTTATAATTTTACGAATTATGTAATAGGTAATTCATCATTACTTATCGAGCCCCCATACATCGTTTTTCAACCAGATGAACGATAGTCGAAAGAGTTGCCAACCCCAGATTTTTAAAAAACCCTCACACTTTAAAGTTATCAGTTACATACAAACGGGTACAGAGTATATTACAGTCGGGCTTGACCGACTTTCTTACTTGTTAAAATTAATGAATTGATTCGGTGGCCTTCCGAAAACAAGTTCATAAGGGCAGTAGTCGAGTGCTACTGAAGGGGTTGTATTGAAACAGTAGGTGAAATAATTTAACCATATGGTTTATTTACAATTCTCTAACTATGTTATAGTTTGCTAATCTCGTATGGAAAGGAACACAAAAAAGGATTGGAAATGGTGTTTGGAGAGCGGAAGCTCGAGTCATCGGTTTGTATGCCGACTTGAGTTTGGTGGTTACGGATGCGCTTATTGGATGGATGTTTGCGCATCCTTCAGCCGGTTTTCCAAGGCTTACACTTTGTGCATGTCGGTTTGAACTCATTCTTGGCTCCACAGCCATAACAAAAATACGACGTGGTGCTACACAGTCGTCATATCTGACCGATTTGATCACAGTTCCAAAATTTAATTTTGTTACGATGTATCTCAGAAATTTGATTTTCGGATTCGGATTCATCTGAAGGAATGAGTTCCGAAATGTTACGCCGAGCGGTACATTGAGGTCTATAATTACTATTACGAGTATCGCCATAAAACTGTTCGTGTTTTCGAACTTCTTCATTCAAACGAGTCAAAGATCTAAGATTGAGATACCATTAGAAAGTTTATGAGGTCTTCTACGCCAAGTTGATAATTGTCAAAGGATTCGTTCTCTCCTGACGTCGTTTAGCAATCTTACGCCAGATATCTACATCGGTGTCAACTTCTTCGTATTTGTTACGAAAAGCTGAACTGAAACCCTTCCCAAGTAAGTGAATTTTTGATTCTTGTGGAAATGCCAGAACCAATCTAATGCTTTCCCGCCAAGCAGAAGGTATAAATGATCACAAACGAGCTGTAAATCATTTCCGAGACTTTGTGCAGTCAAAAGCGTACTCGATAAATAAATTCGGTGGCAGACAAAACTTCTTTGGTTCCGTCAAATTTAATTCGCCAAGACTGAATAATACTACTAACTTTTTCTGGTGCCACAGAAGATGAAGATATATTTCTCATATTTCGGAATTCATTACTACGTTCCTCCGCGGGTGCTTCTGATCGATTGTTGTGCTCTCTTAAGTTGGAGTGAGCTCTCCTATCTACCAATTCGATACCGATCCTCCCAGGTTAAGTGATGCCAATTGATTTCGCAGGGTAGAACTAATATGAGCAGTCAATTGCTCCAGCAAAGTGTGTTGCTGCCTTTGCATTTGATCATGAATATACTCTCTTAAATCGTCTTGGTGCGCTGATAGAGATAAATAATCGCGTGGTTGTTGACCATTATTGCGATTAGGTTCATTGTTTTGTCGATTAGGGTTACTATTCATAGAGTGAGTAGTCACACCTCTCTTAGGAGTGGCTCCTCTACCTCTATGGTATCTTCCAGGTCCTACCGAACGCTTGTCTATAGGTCCAGGGAAAGCCAAATCAGAGCCAGCTGCCTCTGAACTTTATATGCTTCTGTCTCTGCCTCCTGCATTCCGATTGCCGAATTGGGATTAGAGTAAGCCAACGACTGGGCTGTAATACTTTGGTTACAAACTGGACAAACGGAAGCTGTCTTAAGATGCGCATTCAAGCAGGGTTCATGAAATTGGTGATTACAAATTGTATTTACGACTACCTGATCGCTAGTTAAATTTTTGTTGCAAATGTCGCAACTTCGCTCATTCGCTTGGAGCGCTGACGGAATTTCTTCCGTACTTCTTTCTAAGGGCATGTTGTTAAATATCATCCATTAAAAAAATCTGTCATAAACCTAACATAACCATAAACAAATATCGAGTTTACTAAAATCGTCGCGTTTCTCAATAACTATAAATTTTTAATTGTTAACTATTGCATTGCTTTCTCAGAAAACTAATTGAATACAGGTCTGGTCTTCAGAGTTACCTAAAGCCAGCAATTCCATGCATTTACTCAGAAATCAAAAGGTTGCTATTTGTGTAAATGTAAGATTTGTTCACCATCCATCAGTTCTTGTCGACCAATCCGTATATTTCGAACTGTAATCGCAAAATCTAAGCGCTGACAAACAGGTATACTGGTCTTACACAGTGTTTAATGTTTAATCGGAGAACTCGTACTTATCTCTTCCTAAAACGTAGTAAGCCAATGATAGAATCATATCTAGGTCGATGAATCCGTAAATTTCCGAATCGACATCGCTTTTCCAGGATCTGAACCTATCTACTCAACTGTTAGAACAGACAAAGCACTAGCTCAAAAGAAAATCAAAATTTGTAAATAAAAAGGATGTTTATAAACCAGAGCTTTAAATCGTGAAGCAACTAAGAATTAGCTATTCAATTCCTAAACACATTTAGTAATCTTGTAAGCAACTCTAGGTGGCCCCTCAAGTTGGGCGCCAATTATGTAATGGTCAGGTTCAATGGACACAGCTTAACTCAAGATCTTACATAATTCCTGTCAGTCCGCCAATTATGCAAAGTCTTAGTTTCGCTTATAAAAAGGTACACCTGCTATTAAGGCGACCCCATTGCGTGGGTAGAGGAATTCGGGGTTTGTGCACTATGCATCGCTCTATGCTCGCTCGTCGGAGGTCGGGGGTTCTTTCCGTTTTTCCTACATACCCAAAACACACTAACATAATAATTAAAGTGCACGTAACAGAAACTAATCGAATAAGTCAAATATCAAACTAAATAAAACAGAAGGGTTAGGATCCTATAGACCCGACACGGTATTGAGAATTCGCGGTGATGATTTAGCATTAGCTCTTCTTGGGGTATGAACTAGTTGTTGATGTTCATACGCTGATCTTCACCCACCCTACCATGGCAATTTGCGGAGACTGATGTATAATTGCCTTATATCAACGGAAGAAGAACTAAATTACTCGATTTTGTCTAGGCATGTTGGTTATGACAGATATAAATTTATTAACAAAACATTATGTATTCATTACTTCATTCAGAATTTCAAAAATAGATATATGTATAGTAAAGCATATTTGCAAAAAAAACTTATATAATTACTTCAAGAATATTTACTTTAATATATTTGATTGAGATATGAGCAGCTATTTTCGCCTTTTAGGTTTTTATCGGTATACTTCACTTTGTTATATTCATTTAGTTGACTCAAAAATTAAACTCACATGTATTTCCATTGCGCAACGATCGTAGGGCCCTTCGACGTAACTGCTGTTAGGCTGTGATTAATAAAATTAATACATTACTCTAAAAAAACCAATTTAAACGAAAGTGGAGTAGCTGCTTATAAATCATTAAAATAATACTTTAAATTTACGAAGAGCAAAATATGATTCTTTAAATTTACTTTACTTAAACATTTAATATAGGCGAAAGAGATTCGGATTGTTCATAATCCAATTATATATATTCAAATTAAAGAAAGATAACGAAAGATCGTAGTTTACGAACTAGTTGAAAAAAATCATTATTAAACGTATCGATTATCAGGAAATTGAATCGAATTAAATTATTAGCAAAATTTAAATTAGCAAAAATTATTTGCAATCAGCAACATGATTCACAATTATTTTGGGAAACCCTCGAAAAGAAATTCTCGCCATCTGACAACTCCACTCTCGCTAACGAAATGCAAATTCCTTCTTTACACAGCTACTTAGCTGTCGGTGTGTATGTATGTGTTTCCATAACTGGAAATGTGTATGAATGCGAGAAGCGTGTGTCTGGAACTTAAGGCATGGTCGGGCTGAATTCGCCAATATAACCTCAAATCCTCTTTCTCTGTGGGATGATCGCTTCCACAAGATATGCCTCAAGAATCCAACGGAGATCGCCACGGGAAGAGAGTCTTTAGCCGGACAAGGGATTTCAGTCAGCAGGACGCTGGGTGGGTATTGATATGTATGAGGGAACGGAACGCAGTCACAGCACCAATTTTGTATGTGAGAAAGCGCAGTCGCTCTAGGCGGGGTGCTGCGCTGGCCACTTGCCACTAAGTGAATGGTGTTTCCTATGAAAAGAATTAATTAAGCACTAGCACTATAACTTGTTAAGCCATGAAATATCACCTCTCTGCTTGAAGATGTATGTCTGTGAGTACGACTGTATGTGCGCCTGTACATACAGATAGAAATGGGTAATATCCAACGGGGATGCGATATTCTCCGGTATTTACTGAAGGCCGTATTTCGCACTTGCAAGTTGCGGTTTAAATTTTCTTTAAATTCGTTTGTACTTTAACTTTTAAATTTACGTGACGGTGCTATGCACGTCAGTCACTTTCAAAGGCAAAAACGAAAAGAACATCGTGGTTGCTAAGCAGAACACGCGTAGCAAGAAAACGAAAAGCAAGGGAGAGCTTTCAAACGGGACATTTCCAAGAGCGCGAGAGAGCTTTTGATCTGGCTGGCTTTGCTTTTAGTGATGAGCATCAAACTCTTCTTTTAGCATAGATATGTAACTATCGTAAAAAGAAGTTTGAACCTTTAACCCTTATGCAGTTCCCTGGCCACTACACCTGTTACATGCATTTGCACGCACTTAGTATACCCTTTTTACTCTACGAGTAACGGGTATAATAAAACAAAGAAGCAAGGGCAAAGACAATGCCCAATAATTTATTATCCGAACATTGGATAACCCAGGATAACGCATGATTATTTTCGGAATTAATTTAAGAGAGTATTTTCTACTCTCTGCTTGTAGTGTGGCTGAACACGTTCATACACAACTTCAAAAATTCTAGTCAGAGCTATTTTGCCAAGAATGAGACCGCCACAGCACAGCTTTGACTGGAATATTGTTAGAGTGAAATGCTGAAAGTATTTTAATTGTGACTTGATTAAAAAAAATTAGGAAACTTAAATGACGTGCAACTTTCCCATGAATTCACCGAGCCGTTGCATCTCCATACGAACAAAATAATACCCAGAAATACGGTTTCAGATGCAAAATGAATTCCCCTGCTTGAGGTTGTGTAATTTTGTCCACTCTTTTGTTGCGAACGGGAAAAGGGTCGCCGTCCATACATGAATAATACATTTTTCATAATGTTCATAAATATGAAATATTTTTTAACATCAAAGCAAAAATAAATTCTGGGTTTTTTGTAGATCCGGAAACAGGGTATGTTTTGGGTTCGGGTTCTCGTGGTTATCTTCAATGGGGTTCGATTCCCGGTTAGGTTTAGGCATCATCAGAAAGTACTCTTGCGAGGGAGTACTTTCTTACACAGAGACCGGCAAAGACCAACCAGCCTAAGTTCCGCGAACAGTGTTAGTACCAAAAGAAATAAATAAACAAAGAAAAATGTTCACCGACTGTTCCGCAAAGGCAACTATGCTAAGCGCGTTTGTGCCGGTGTTCCCGTCTACCTGGCCGCTACCATGGTGCACTTGGCCGCTAAAGTTCCTGAGCGATTGGAAATGCTGCCCGCGACAACAAGAAGACGAGAATCATCCCTCGTCATTTGCAATTGGCCAACGATGAGGAGTTGAACAAACTGCTCTCTGGCGTGATCAGTGTCCAGGGTGGTCTGTTGCCCAACATCCAGGCTGTGCTTCTGCCCAAGAAGACCGAGAAGAAAGCCTAAGAAATCCCACAGCGACACAATTCATTCACATCTTTGGGCAAACAATTACATATATATACCCAGCCAGCATTTGGAAGATCGTTTTTACAAAAATCACTTTGGGGAGTCTTTTTCGAGTCGCCTTGCTGATTAAAAAGAGATTGGTGATTAAAAGAAGACTTGAAAATGACTCGTGCATATGCTTAAAATGTGATTTATTGAAATAAGACTAACAAAACGTAAAGCAATCGAAAATTTATCGCGCGGGTGATTGAAAAATGATTGTTTTTGGTCTATGTTATGTCTTTCTTCTTTTACTAACGGTGCTTTCTTATCTGAGTTCATGTCAAATTCTGAGTTTTTCTTCATTATTATACTTGCAAAGTGAAGCGACTCGAAAATGATTCGGAAGGGCGAGTCATAAATGACTCATTTAGAGGAGTCATAAAAGACTCTTTCGGAAGAGTCATAAACGACTCTTTCTGAGGAGTCGCGGCTAGGGTACCATTTTCTCCCGACGAAAGAGTCATTTTGTATCGGAAAACGAGCGCACTTGTGACTATTTTAATCAGTAAGAGGAGTCGAAAAAGACTCGAATATGGTCAAAAATTTCTTGAAATGCTGGCTGGGTATATACAACAAACACACCCACACACACTCAACTAAACACTCAAATCCAACATATAAAGGCCTTGCTTAGCAAAGTGAGCGAGCAATCATAAATAAAAACAAAAACAAACCGATCGTTTGATAATTACAAGCCAAGATTCAAATGAAGCAGTTGCATACTAAATATAAAAAAATAAACGGAGAAAAATGCCAAATTCAGTTTTCCACTAAAAACTTTTTTTTTTTTTTAAATTTTTTTTTTGTTTTATTTTAACCAAGTTCACCTTCTTATTTCTCTGTGTTACCATTAAGTGCCCCCCACCTCTCTCTTACTACTTATACAATTTTTCTTCCTTTTTTTATACACTTGAAAAGTGTATATTAATTTTGCCCAGAAGTTTGTAACGCATAGAAATATTCATTTCCGACCCCATAAACTATATATATTCTTGATCAGGACGACGAGCTGAGTTCATTTCTGTCCGTCTGTCTGTCCGTCTGTCCGTCTGTCTGTTTCTACGCGAACTAGTCTCTCAGTTTTAAAGCTATCGAGCTGAAATTTTGCACAGAGTCTTCTTTTTACTGCACGCAACTAATATGTCAGAACCGGCCGGATCGGATGACTATATCATATAGCTGCCATATAAACGATCGGTCTAAGAACTAGTTCTAGTTAGAAAAACTTTTTTGTTTTCCATCGTAGCGTCACTAATCTTGGTATATGATAGTTAAATATGCTTTCCACATAATTCTGTAAAAAATGTGTCCAAATCGGATCACTATAGCATATAGCTGCCATAGGAACGATCGGTCGAAAAATAAGTCTTTGTGAGAAATACTTTTTGGTTTCCATCGTAGCGTCTCCAATCGTAGTATATATTTGTTTTATATGTTTCCACACAATTCTGAAAAAATTTATCAAAATCGGTTGACTATAGCATATAGCTGGCATATAAACGGTCGGTCAAAAAACTACTTCTAGTGAGAAAAACTTTTTTGTTTTTTATCGCAGCGTCTCCAATCTTGGTATATATTTGTTTTATATGCTTTCACATAATTTTGAAAAAAATTATCAAAATCGGATGACTATAGCATATAGCTGCCATAGGACCGATCGGTCGAAAATGTGTTTTACTAAGAAAAGTTTTTATGTTATCAAATTTTATTTTCAATGATTTAAAAATTTTTAATATTGGATATCTATATCCTATATATATTTTACCGTTAAATCAGTTGGAGTAAAGTTTTTCAAGTGTATTAAAACTTCGACACAGTCGAAGTTAGCTTTGCCTTCTCGTTTTTATGTTAATAAGTTAAAATTTTTTTTGCTCATCTTTTATTTTTGAATTTGTCTATCAATTAAAATTTTATTAAATTTCTCTTTATTCAATATTATTGGTTTCCGTAAAAAAAAAATGTATTTCTTTTCTGATTATGTTTAAGTCCGTCTGTGTTTTTGTAAGTCCATGTTTACGCAGGGGTCAACAGAGCGTGTCCTCACTTCGAGGCTCGTGAGTCGTAGTTCGGGCTATGACGAATGCTATTTCCCTTTGGAACTGGTGTGAAAATCTATAATGATCCATCCCAATAAATTCATAATATAAATGTGAGCACAAATAAAATTATGTGTTGCTGATTGGCAATTTGGAGGGTGCTGGTTTGGAATGGAATTGGGACTAGGAAGCCAGGGGGTGACAACAATGTGACGGACGAGACATCTATAGTTTATTTAGGGGATCAACAGAAATATGGCCAATCGTTGAACTTCTTCATTGGACCGTACTTGAGTACAAATGATTCAAATATTACCTTAGCAACTGTTTTTGCGCTTTTAATTGGCACTGGGATTGCGACTAGGTATTTTGTTAGATCACAAATAATTGTTACAGGATACTCATTGCCATTTTCGGTTTTTGGGAGTGGACCAAAGGTATCTATAAGTACAGTTTCAAATGCTCTTGCTGGAGTAGGCGTTATTGCCAGTGGTATTTAAGTATGAGTTGTCGTCTTTGCTTTTTGGCATTTTTTTTGACATGTTTTTACTACATTTTAATTTTTTCGTCATTTGTCAATAGCTCTTTTTATAGGCTAGTTCTAATCTAAACTTTACTTCTTTAGCGTAATCGTCTATATTATACAACGGATCTATCTTATCCATGTTTTTAAAATTAATGAATTGATTCGGTGGCCTTCCGAAAACAAGTTCATAAGGGCAGTAGTCGAGTGCTACTGAAGGGGTTGTATTGAAACAGTAGGTGAAATAATTTAACCATATGTCCCAATCATCTTTGTCATTCGAAATATAAGAACGAATATATTCATTAAATGTTCGATGACTGCGCTCGATGGTACCAAGAGTTTGGTGATGGTGAGCTGTTGAGTGTATATTATTAATTTTCATGTATTTACATAAGTCTGTGATTAATGAATTTTTATATTCAGTACCCATGTCGGTAATGTACGTCTTCATTGGACCGTAATTGAGTACAAATGATTCAAATAACAGGGTTCTATAAATCCCTGAATGGCCTCCTTCGATAGGATCGTCATGGTATTTTTGCAAGTATTGCTTGAATTTGAGCTTCATCGTTTTTGTCTATTTCGGTCACCTTTTGAGTATGCATACTTGTATTTTCTTTAAAATTGTATTGCCCATTGATTTAAATATATTTAGTGATACAGACTCGAAAATTTGATCACTTGGTGACACTTGTAGTTGTCTAATGTTGAGTATTCCGGCTTCTGTATCAAGCCTTTGGAAAAACTGACCTAGGTCGAGCTTTCCATTGGAGTACAAATCATCGACTGTAAAGCGTGATATTACTCGTTTTCCCATTTTAAACAAACATTTGTATTTGTCGAGTTTTAATTTCACAAACCTTTTGACATCATTATTATTATTAATAACGTCATAGACATTGGGCTTATATTTCTCTTTCTTCTTGCTTATGCGATTTATTTTCGTTACCTGCGCAGGTATTTTCCTGTCGTTTGATGATCTTGTTGATACCATCATGACTTGTCTATTCAAGTGTTTCCAGCTCTGCAATTGTTATTCTTGATAGAGCATCCGCAATATGGTTATCTTTCCCCTTGAGATAT
>JAEIFT010000716.1:0-103320 GCA_018904225.1 Lordiphosa mommai
TGATCTAAAGGGAGGAAAACAAACGTATAGGTTGACCACACAACATGCCTTAAATGCTCATTAATGGCACTTTTACCGACTATTGGATTAAATGGACAAAATCCTGACGTGATGATCATTTTGGTAAATTGATTCGTGTTAAGCACACGAGAATCATCTTGAATCACCAAAACTTCTTCAATAAACTGGACCATTTTGCCTAGTGTTACGTTCGCTCAGAAATGTAAAGTGTTTTAGATAAGACAAATGTTTCCACTTTTTTAACTAAAAGTATTTTTTTATTTTAGTTTAAATTTGTGTTAAAACATAATAAAAACAATCTGTTTTTAAAACGTAATTCTTGTACTATTTATCAAATCCTACTATATACTACGTTTATGCTTAAATAAAATCATGTTTTTTTGCCCTTCACAGTGGTAAACTTTATTTTCTTCAATTATTTTTTTTTAAAGAGATATTTAAAATCATTGATGGCAGCATCTAACTAATCCATATTGTGCATTCGGTGTTTTGGACCACAGTTTCGGTTCAGGTTCAGTGGTTCACTCTCAGTTTTTGAGCATTATATATTCTAATGAGAAATAAATCTATTATGAATGAATGAAAGTTATCTATTATTTTCGAAATTTTTGTCGTTAAAACATAAGAAAAATATTATATAATGTCGGATAAGCAGAGGCCATCAATAAGTTCCAGTATTATCTTTAAGAGAATGAAGTGGATATCGTAAGCACTTTGAGAACGCCGCGTATCTATTGGAATCACGAAAGCCAAATGTAGGATTATTAAAATTGATTCCTCAACCGAGAAGAACACGAACAATATTTTTGCCAATGCCTTCTTTATCTTTTTCGGCAGTTGGGCAAAGCACTGGATCATAGCCTGATGAGTGTCCTGGGAACTGTTTAAAGGGGCAGCATCTTACTTTACTTGCCTGGACATAATTACTTGGAAGTTTATCTGGACAAGCGCCTTAAATTTGGTAACCCTAGTAAGAGGAGGAATGGCTTCTCTCCCTGAATTAAACTCTTACTTATAAATATGATGGCATTTATTACACTTTTGGTACTAATCTTTTGTGGTTTGAATGTTTCTGGGGGAAATAATTTAGAATTTATTAAACCACAAGGAAAAATATTTTGTTATTATTTGAAGTATGCAAATTCTTGTTTTAAGAGTTAATCGGGTTTGACTTAAGACTTTAACGACCAAAAAGTTTGATCAAAAAGATCTTAATATAGTTCGAAATGAACAAATGCAAGGATGGGTTTCCATAACACAAGCCAGATTGAGAACCCTTTTAAGAAGTTGACTGATGGACCTGTGGAAATTCCAGCAACTCACCTGATTGGCCATATTTTTTATGATTTTATTTAATTTTTAACACTGATTTTTTGTTGTTGTTCATTTCGGTAGCTGTGTGAAGGTGTAACGCCTCCTTCGATTGTTAATGCAACCTCCAAGCTGTAGGCGCCTTGGCTATACAGCATGTAAATGTGTTGTTGCCTTGCTCTGGGCATACAACAACAAAAAACAACAACAACAACAATAATAATAATGTCCATAATTACACACAATCGGCGGTTGTAAAGTCAACGAACAAGCCGGCGACAACAACAACAGCAACAACAACAATGCCCAGACAATGGCACAAAAGTTCTTATCGCTTACAACTTGTTTCGATTTCATTGACCAACTATGGTCAAAGCCGCTGAGGCTTAATTTGGCCAGGAGGCGCATTGTTGTTGCGAATTGTTTAATTGCCCGCGTATGCGGCGCCATAAATGCCTCACAATGCAGACGGCAAACCATAATTGCAGCAGCAGCAGCAGCAGCAACAGCAGCCAACTTATTGATGAGCGAATCTGACCATGTCCATGTCCAATTCTGGTGCGTAATGATAGCCTCGCTGGCTATAAAAGTGAAAAGAACATAAACTTGAAGCGCAATCAGGTAGACATTTAAAGGGCCCCCAAAAGGGCTGCAAGAATTGGTGTGAAATTGGTCAGATTGGCTTTCCTGGAAGCTGTCCCTGAGTGTGAGTGTGTGTAATTAGGAGCCTTCTCATCCTGTAGGTGTTGCCCAATGCTGCGCATTTATCAGTGCAAACAAGCGCTAAGCGCTGCCCCAAAAAAATACCCTTTGGGCCAAAGATGTTTTATGCCACAACTAATAAGGATAATTGCGCGAGTCTGAGCCGTGGCAGAAAATTTGACAAATTGCCATCGTCGATGTGGCGGCTGTCGTGTAAACGGTTGCAGGTGTTTTGACTGGGCGTGACCCAACTCCAACTCTAAAGCTTTAGCTCGACAGCTCTACAGCTTCTCACTCCGATTTATATCGCTGTCCAATTAAGCCGGGCAACATGCGGCCGCAACATGTTGCCAAAGCCAAAGAGCGGGCGCGAGATATTGCTAACGAAGCACTGACAATGCATTCATTGCCGTCACTTTGACACTCCCGCAAAAAAAAAGGAAATACGGAGAATTACGAAAAATTCATTACGATTTCGATTTAAGTTGAATAATTATTTATCTAGATAATGCCGCTCTCGCAGTGTGTGTGTGTGTGTGTGTGTGTGTCGGTGCCTGTGATTCATATCAGTGCAATTGCAGGCGTGTCAGCAACAGTTGCTGCCTGCCTGAATGCAACACATGGCAATGGCCGCCGTTGTCTGACATAAAACAAATAGACTGTCAGTTTATGTTGTACTTTGGTATGACTAAATGCTGCTGTGATTGGTTTTTGCATGGGTTTTGTTCATTAGATTAGTTGAGGATAATTGCAAATTGTAACAGTAGCAGACAACAGGCGGCAATTGGAAAATTTGCAACGTTTTAAAGAAGTGGCAAAAGGTTTAATTGGTACCATTTGTTATGGAGATATTTTTATTAAAATTAAATAGAGTCTACGAAAGCAGTTATGCCCCAGGGATTATCTGCTTCAAAACGATTGAAAGCTTAAGAAATATCCTATCTATCGATAAACAGCTGATCATCATTCGATTACATTTGTGGCAGCCAGGGCCAATTAAGCTTGGCAACCAAAGGTGAGCATTTTGGCATATTTTGCAATTTTACTGCCGAAAAAGAAGAACGATATCCAATTTCGAGATTTCGAAATAAAAAAGGTAAACGATATTGTCAGCGCTGGCTTGCAAGAGATTTTGAGGGTCAAGTCGTACTTGACTTGACTCGAACTTGTAGGCCGACCATTCGAGGCTGATGACAATAAAATCACATCAATGATTAATGACAACCGGCATTATTCAACAAATGATCATTCGAGGCTGATGACAAAAAATCATAAAATCGATAAATGTCTAACAGCATTATTTAACATGTGAGATTTACCAAGTAGCTTTATGTTTTATATACAACCAGGGAATAATCCCGAAACGACTACCGGTTCCGGTATGTACCGATATGAGAATTTCGGTGAAAGGTTCTAATTCGGTTTTTAGTTTATTTCGGGTTTCGGTTCGGATCCGGTACGTACCGGTACAAGTATATATTTTTTTATTATTTCATAATTTAAATTGCTTTTAAGATATCCCCATAAAATTAATGTAATTAAAAAATTGTGTTCTAAGAACTTTTTTAGATTATACCGATTTCATGCCATTTTTGTTTATTTTTAGACGAACAATTTCGCTAAACGCTCCAGTTTACGCTTCCTGTATCCCCAAACTAAAAAAAAAAGAACCAAGAATTAGGAAATTTTAACGTCCAGACAAGCTCGCCGCCTTAGGACCGATTTTTCATCATCTTCTATCACGTAAACATACAAATATCACAGTAAATTATAAGTTTAGTGTAAAATTGTTTTCTAAAAAAGCTGAAAAGTATTTTTGAATTATGGTTCGATATAATCAGCGCTAAAATCTGCCGCATCCCCTCCAAAAATGGAGATCTTTCGCAATTTGGATAGATTTAAACCACATAAATTATTTTCACGCCATGATAAATAACATGAAAGCAAAAAAATAATCCTTTTCAGACATGAAAATAAAAAATTTTACACATGTAACTAACACGAGCATTTTTGACACGATTGTTTTTTACATGCATGTCTATAATTTGAGCTACCTTCTCGACACTTGTAAAAAACAGTCGTGTCAAAAATGCTTGTGTTAATTACATGAAAAAAAATATTTTTTCCATGTGCAAAATTTTGTATTTTCATGTCTGAAAATAATTTTTTGTTACTTTGATGTTATTTTACTCTGTGTTAATATCTTGCGTGTAAAGAAAAATGTGTGTTATTTTACGAATCCTGATTTATACCCATACTATAAGACAACTACGGACAAATATAGCCCATAATAAGCGGGTAAAATACTCAAAGGGGTATAACAGCTCTAAAACGCTTTAAAATATTTGGAAACTTAAAATCTGTTTGAGCTTTTACTTCCACTACATTTATCTAAATATAGGAAATAATAATTCTAAATTTAAGAGTTAAATATTATTTAAGTCAAGAAACTTCATTTTTAAAATTTATATTAAAATTTTTCTAACATTTATATATTTTAGGAAGGATTTTTCTGAGACTAAGAAATTTTTACAATTAATTAGAGGGTTTATATTTTCCAAGGAATACATTTTCCGCTTTTTAGACATTTTATTTCTATTTCTTAAAAAAGAATTTGATTTGATTCATAATTTTTCAAGTTTAAGAAATTTTGTATTTTGATCATAGTAAGCCTTGAAACAGTCCATTTGCTTACCTCAAACATTAGCATCCAAATAAATTCATTCGTGCTTCGCTTTCGTTACAGCACACATGGGCTTCCAATTTCTATTTGGTTTATTTTTATTCTTTATTTGGACTTGTGTGACCTTTGATTTTACTTCGAACTGAACGACTGATTGATGATTTTTTTTTCTTTTCTTTTTATTTAATACATTTCTCTTTTAAAAAACAATAGTTTTAAATGCATCAAGTGATCCGTGGTGTATATATCTTATGCTTTTCTTTTACGTTTGCTGATAAGATACGATACGATACGATAGTTTTCATGCACTCTTCACAAATTTTTAAATCTTTTGAATTTTGTGATTCACTTCAACTAGTGAACCTAAAAATGCTAAAAAAAGACTTACACAATTCCTCACACCAGCGAAGGCATCTTCAGTTCTCGTTGCAGCTGATCATTTAATTTTATGTTACAAATATTTTTTATGTCCGCAAGCTGGTTCAAAAATATTTTGCAGTTTATTTAGGTTGATTGAAATTTATGCCCGGGTCCCATCCCAAAATCCCCAAGCTAAAATCCCGAAATACGTAAAAAAGAAGGATAAAATTCCATCAGAGTGCTAATGCATGTTTGATGCTGCTGCTTGCAGGTGTTGAAGCAACTGCATTTTTATGATAAGATAGCGCCCCAAAAAAGGCGAAATTTTAATGAGGCAAAGAACGCAGCATGAAGCTGAGCCAGCAACGCCTGGAGTGAGGCCATAAAGCTTATAACAAAATATAAAAGTTTTTTTTTTTTTAAGTAATTTTGTGGGAAGACTGACCGAACCGCAGGCAGGAGTCATGACTGGGCCAACGCCCTGGAAAAAAAAAAGA
This sequence comes from Lordiphosa mommai, assembly GCA_018904225.1. Taxonomy (NCBI): domain Eukaryota; kingdom Metazoa; phylum Arthropoda; class Insecta; order Diptera; family Drosophilidae; genus Lordiphosa; species Lordiphosa mommai. The sequence continues at coordinate 5,575 of JAEIFT010000716.1, forward strand.
GAAAAGAAAAAATACTGATACACCCACATGGAGTTCTGGCCACAAATTGAGTTTGCATTTGGCTTTTGTTTGCCCGTCCAGTCAGTCAGTGGCCTAGACAAGTGCGTGGGCCACAAACTCAACAGCTGCCTAAAGGGTCTGAGTGTACACTGAGCAAAACTATGGAAGTATTTGAGTTTCTTGAACAAACAAATTTTGTTCTTTTTTCCCAAGTGCACCCATTCCCGGGCTCTATCCCTGGCGACATCTGCGCCAACAACGACGACGACGAGTAGACTTTGCTTTATAAGGCAAAACACAAGTCAACAAAACTCCCTTTGCTCCTTCTCCTCAAGCTGCTGTTGTGCAGCTGCACTTACTAGCGCTTTGCCTCACTAAAACGTTCTGCTTTTGCCTCATTTTGTGGCGTTGTCTGGGAAATTGTTGCGTGTGGATCTGGTGAGGATCAAAAGAGAGGGCGGGATTTTTGCGTGGGTTAACTGCAGGTGTTCTCAAGACTGACGGGCGCCATTAGAAATCAATGTGGGCTGTGCCACGCCACGCCCAGTTAAATGCAAAAGGCGCCAGCCGCTGAAAACTTGAGAAATGCCTGGCGGCTCGTCACATCGAGAAATCAGTTTAAGCTGGAACTGGAGTTAAAAAACATGTATGCAAATTATCAGGCACAATGGTGACACATAAAAATGCAGCCAAAGGTTGGTCACTCGCAGCTTCTGGTGGTTGTTGTTGTCATTGTCATCGTCGTCGGCCATTTACAAAGTCAAAGGGGACACAAGGCGCGTTTTAACTGACAGACAATTACGCTAATGGGACACAAATGGCAAATTAATTAGCTGCAGGCCATGGTACCCAAAACACTGAGAGAGTGAAGTCTTTGCATTTGCATTTTGGTAAACCTCCACCAGCCACCAGGAGTTGAAGTAGTTTTGGTCAGGCACATAAATTATGGACGAGACAGGGCTAGAAAAGTGGGCAGACAATTTGAAGCAGGGATGCTAACCGCTCCACTGAGCAAGTCCACTGAACATATCGGCGCCCATTTCTTATAGGGACAATTAATTGGAAACTATTTTTTCGTCTTTAATACTTACATTTTGTGGCCTAAGTAATTTTTTGAATCGCAGAATTTCCAACGGAACATTTTGTAAAAAAAAATTATTTACACACATGTAAATAAAAATTGTTCCTTAAGAATTTTCATGTAACTAACACGAGCTTTTTTGACACGCTTATTAAATAATTTGTGCTGCCTTCTGTAAAAAAAAATTTGACAAAATGTTTTCCACAAAATATTTTACAGGCGTGTAAAATATTTTTATAAATTTTTTTTGTCATTTAATTTGTATTGTGCTTGTGCTGAAAATGTTACTCGTCTTAAAACGAGGCTGGGAAAAATTAAATACGCGAGGCGCTGTCCTTTTTATGAGGGCCGAGATCTACGGATTTCTCCATTATCAAACAATAGGTTGCAAATTAGCAAAGATAAAGAATGGCTAAGAATTTTATTGAGCCTAGAAACGATAGAAATTAATTTTTGTTTATTATAAACAAACAAAATTTAAAAATTTAAAAAATGATCTGTTTACTGAAAATATATAGTTTCTGTACAAATTGTTCAGGTAAGTGGAAAATACTCTTTCACAAAGGCAATAAATAATCAAGAGTTAACTGTTTTATAATTTGCTGCCCATTGATGGGACAACAGGTACTCTGCAAGTTAATTAATCGCGAAAAAAGGAAAGACGCGTCGGGATGCCAATCTGAATCGGAATTTTCAAATCTGGGAACAAAATTATAATTTTAAGCACGGTTGCCACATGTGGAGCAAACGCTCCAAAATTGATCTTTTTTTTTCTCATTGGAGCACTGGAGCCTTTTTCTGCAAAATGGAGCTTTTTGAGCAGGGCAAAACATTTTTTTATAATTTTAAATTTAACGTAATCGAATAGAACAATCAGATAAGTAAATATAGCTTAAAATTAAATCCTAAAAGTACACGAGAGGGCAAAGCTAACTTCCTCTGTGACAAAGTTATAATACATATAGTCATCCGATTTTGACCAAATTTTGCAGAACTTTTTGAAAGCGTAAAGTATTCATATAAACAAAAAATATTGTCCCATTTTCTGACTGATCGGTCATACGGCAGCAATGATAAAGCGAGAACAATAGTTTTCAAATGGACAAATTGATATTTTGCAACTTCTTAAGGGGGCAGCCTGCTTTAGGAGGTCTAAAAGAGGCGTTTTTTCTAGATTTTTTTGGAAGTGAGTAAATTAATTGAGCTCTACAAAATTATCTGTGTGATTTAATATATATTTGAAGAATACAAAACAATTGTTTTTAGTTGAAGTATTCCATAAAATTTGGGGGGCAAGGAAAAAGTTTAACAATGGCGGGAAAGATACAGGTCGCAATTCTTATCTGAACGATAAAAGTCGAATAGAATTTTAATTATTATATTTTTTGAAACAAATTAGCCAAAAAGGCTACTGAAAACTGATTTTCGATTAGAAATATGGGTTACCAATAGACGAAAATATTTTTTCAAATTTTTCTGCTGTGAAAATTATTTTTAAAGAATTTGCAAATTTTCCGTTTTTTATTTAGATAATATTTTTTGGTGGTTTTACATTTTGGATAGCCTTGAGCATGGAACCCTGCCTGAAGGCAGACTTGCTCAAATGGGTATATCCTGTGCATTTATCCACATAGCTTATAACTACGATCAAAGATGAAAAACCACTATATTTTTTTTTGATTAAAAAATTTACAAAAAAAATCTATGTTTTAAGCTTATTAACTCAAAAAACTATTTCCTTAAAATATAAAGCGTCTGACTTATTTGTAGGCTTATTTATTGGCAGTAATTTTTTGTACTGCATTTTCAAATCGGAGTAGGGTTCTCGGAAGCTATGGCTATATATGTAACACCACTGACAAATAAATGGCCTAAATAAAAAACGGATAATTTTAAAAATCGTAAAAAATTGATTTTGTTATGTTAAATTTTAAAGAATTTTAAATGAAGAAATATAAAATCATAATTCCATATTGTTTTTTGACATAATGTAGTTTGAAATTTTTTTTTTAAAATTGGAGCCATTTTTTGGAGCATTTTTTTCTTAAATGGAGTATTTTTAAAATTTTTTTGGAGCATTTTAAATTTTTCAAGTGGCTCTTTTGGGATTATAAATTCACTTAAACTAGAAAAACATCTTTCTATTAAATTAATTTTTTATTGATGCAATGAAAAAGTCCAAAAAAAACGTTAAAATTTAAAGAAGAAAAAGATCTTTATTTAATCAAGGTCATTCCTAAATATAGCATTTTTTTCTGAGTGCATTAGGCAACATCTACTATTTTTTCAGAACTAAGGGTTTGACAGGGATTTAGCGAGCGATGCAACACCAAAACAAAAGTTGATGCCCATCAGGAACTAATTGTCTTGGAGAGAATCGAGAGGCGGAATCATGGCTACGACCGGGAATCCAGGTTATCGGAAATAAAAACGGTGAATGAGGATATGATCAGAATTGATGTAGTTCTGGCCCCTTCTTCTACCTTTGAAAATTTTGTTTCCATTTTTTTGTTTTGCATTATTATTATAGCTTGGACATTCCCCTTTCATCCTATATATATTATATATAAGTTCTAATGATAGAAGACAGACTGACGCCTTCTTCTTTTAAAAGTAAAATCAGCAATAAACTCTTTATACGACTATCATTGAGCTTTAACTAGTTTCTTGATTTTATGAATTTATGTTTTTTTTTTTTTTTTACTTCCCCCCCATCCTTCTTGTTCCTATTTTACCATATGGCGTAAAAACTCATAAAAAGCATTTCAAGTTCCATAAAAATCAACCAATATTTTTGTTCAATTTTCATTGCCCGTTCTTAAAGTTATGAGACAGCGCGCACTCTGGGTCTGCTCTGTTAAAGCCAAAATGCCTTTATTCCAGCTCATTGTGATTTCAATTTCAATTTCCGAACTGGAGCTCTGGCTCCAAGCATCCTTTGCTGAGTGCGTTTGCGTGTTCCTCATCATTTGTTTGCAATGAAAATAACACCAACATAAACAACGAAAGGCAGACCCTCAGCAAATGCCGATATCGCCACCGTCCGGGGCATTAAAATGCATAAAACCCGCTGCGCATGCGCTTGAATCTTGTCCAATGGCCAATGGCAAGGGCCATGTCCTGGCCAGGCGCCACACCCTGCTGTCTTTTTTTGTATACCCAGACCGGACCCAAGTGGGAGCAACGGCGACTGTTTCGCTGTTGATTTGTGTGGCAGAAGCTGCATTTAAGTTATGTCAAAGTCTGGCCAAGGGACAGTTCTTTAATTGAATTTCTTTTGGGGGAAAAATGGAAACGACTTTTCGAGTGATTTGATTTAATTTTGAAAAATGCTAAGATTTCGTTTTTAATTTTGAAAAAGATGGATCAGGTTGGAGTTGATTAAAAAGTAAACGAAGAAAGGTCAAAAGAAACTCAAGACCGTTTAAATGTTCAATATACGAATGCACCGATTTTTAACACTTTTTCTAATTTTTATTGAGACCTTAATTGGCAGGCCGATAACTTGTTGAACAGCCCTCGAACTGCAAAATATTTTTTTATTTTTTTTATAATATAATTAATAAATAACACAAATCCAAAAACCAAAATGGAAAAAGCTTTTATTGGTTTTTCTCCAGAATTAAAAAAAAACACAATTAAAAAACCAAAAAAACACTCAAAAAACCCCCTTAAGGTTTTCAAAGTATATTCATGCAGGACGCGAAACACGATGAGTGAACTTCTTCTGACGATATTCTTTCATTTAGTCTGGACCTTACTCTGTTATTTTGAATTAAAGAAAACTTACTGAAAGAAAAAACAGGGCCTGCTTATGGTGCTTGTGTTTAAGCAGACCAGTTTATCGCATGGAAGATACAAAGTACGTATTTTGTTTTTGTAACTTTCTTCAAGAAGAATCACATTTAGTTCTTCTAAGTGATTGTTAAGCGATATATCGCCGATTTATAGATTTGATGATAAAAAGCGAGACCACTTTAAAGAGAATCGCTTTTAAGTCTCTTAGGTGTTTGTTGAGGAATATATCTTTTTAACGATTGGATGATAAAAAAGCGAAAATAAAACAAACTATACTTTTTTTTTCAAATGAACCGAGGTCCTAACCAAAACCTGGGGTTCAGAGGATCCGCGAACCGAACCCAAAGATTACTCACGTTTTCGAACCTCCGAACCGAACCTCCTCCAAAATTTTTAAGGTTTGCGGCCTTGCTCAGATCACAACAATTATTATAGACTTATATTTTATCACTCAGAAAATAAAAGTTATCAAAAGCCTTTATTATAAAATTTAGTAAATAAAACTCACTTAGAGACTTTTATTTTTTAATCACACTATAAAAGTCTTAATTTTTTATGTCTTCAGCGGATTGTGCTCTGCATGAATGATCGATAAATAAAGAAGACTTTTATATTGTGGTTGAGAAATATAAGTCTCTGGTTGAGTTTTATTTACTCAGTTTAATAGCGGTTTTATATAAGAATTTTATTTTATTACTCAGAAAAAAGAGTTATCGAAAGACTTTTATTATAAAATTCAGTAAATAAAACTCATTCAAAGACTTTTATTTTTTAATAGCGGTTTTATGAAAGACTTTTATTTTATTACTCAGAAAAAAGAGTTATCGAAAGACTTTTATTATAAAATTCAGTAAATTAAAACTCATTCAAAGACTTTTATTTTTTAAGAGCGGTTTTATGAAAGACTTTTATTTTATTACTCAGAAAAAAGAGTTATCGAAAGACTTTTATTATAAAATTCAGTAAATAAAACTCATTCAAAGACTTTTATTTTTTAATAGCGGTTTTTATGAAAGACTTTTATTTTATTACTCAGAAAAAAGAGTTATCGCAAGACTTTTATTATAAAAATCAGTAACTTAAACTCATTGAAAGATTTTTATTTTTTAATAGCGGTTTTCTGAAAGACTTTTATTTTATTATCTTAAAACTCATTCCAAGACTTTTATTTTTTAAGAGCGGTTTTTTGAAAGACTTTTATTTTATTACCAGAAAAAGAGTACGAAAGACTAAATAATATATTTTTATTTTTTAAAGCGGTTTATGAGACTTTTTTTTAAAACCAGAAAAAAAATTATCGAAAGACTTTCATATTCAAAGACTTTTATTTTTTAAGAGCGGTTTTATGAAAGACTTTTATTTTATTACTCAGAAAAAAGAGTTATCGAAAGACTTTTATTATAAAATTCAGTAAATAAAACTCATTCAAAGACTTTTATTTTTTAAGAGCGGTTTTATGAAAGACTTTTATTTTATTGTATTAAAACTCATTCAAAGACTTTTATTTTTAATAAAATCGTTCAGCTTTTTTTTTTATCTCTGCTTAAATGATCCATTCATATCATTAACTGCGATAAATAAAGAAGACTTTTATATTGTGGTTAAAAAATATAAGTGTCTGGTGAGTTTTATTTACTTAGTTTAATAATAAAAGTCTTTCGCTAACTGTTATTTTCTGAGTAGTAAAATCAAAGTCTTTAAGAATTTGTATGTTCTGTGTAATAAAATAAAAGTCTTAAGTAACTGTTATTTATTGACTTTTTTAGGTCTTTTTTAAAACTGTTTTTTACTGAGTTATATAATAAAACTCTTTAATAACTGTTATACTCGGACTCAGAAAATGAAAGTTTTGAATAACTATTTTCTGCGAGAAAAAAATAAAAGTCCTTAATATCTGTTATGTGATGCGTAATCATATAAAACTCTAAAAATAACTCTTAAAAGTAGACTTTTAATAATGGCACAAATTTATGCTCCGCTTTTTAGCCCCTTAAATTAAGTTCAGGGTATAAAAATGCTTTTTATTTTAATTGTAATTAAATACGACTTTTAAATGCTTCGAAGTAAAATATATAAATATTTTATTTGCTTAAAAAACGAGTTTTCGATTAAAATAGTTTAAGTACGTGCCATCTGGTAATTCGAGCGCTTTAGTTTATGGCTACTGTGTTTTATCTTTAAGGGTTCCAGCTGGCACGCCATTATCCCTGCCCACTCTGAGACTATAAGGTGCCAGTTGAAGCTTAGAAATAAAAACTGCTCAAATTACGCTCAAATGAATGCTATAGCAGGTGGCTGATGGCTCAATCAGCTCGAATTACCTGACCACTTAAACCATTCATTTAATGCACGAAAGAAAGTCTCTTCTTGATATCAACGGCATTTAGTTGACTACGATCGACAAATTTGCAAAAGTCCAGGGTCCGTACCCAATTAAAAACTCATTAGGAAGGCAGAAAAGGCTTAAGACCCCACCGGCTGGAGGCAGAGAGGTAGATTTAATTGCCAGTTTGCCATGACCAAAATGTCCGCCAGGCAGAAAACCGAAATCACTTTCAGCACGTGGAGTGGCCCCAAATGATGGGCAGTTGCATTAAACGAAATCGTTTAGCCCCACCAAAAAAAAAGGGGGAATGGAGGCTGGCTGAGATTCGATGGCAATTAAAGCGGCAGATATTCAGCCTTAGCTCCCATGTCCATGTCCTAAATGTGTTCAATTTAAATTAACGATCAGCGCAAAATCACAAACGGCAGTTCGGCAGTCAAGGATCAGGAGGGGGAGCCGCAACATGCAACCGATCCAGGTTGCAATTAAGCAAAAGTTTTATTTAAATTGCTGGCGCTGGACGGTGAGCCAAATTTTGGCGTGTTTATGGCCTGTAAGTCGTCTTCTGCTCCAATCTTTGAGGTTTGCAGTGTCATTTGCTTTTCCCTCTCACATATGTTTGCTAATTTCTGCGTGCAATTCGAACATTAATTAAATTGAACATTTTTTGCTATAAATTGTTTGCTTAATTGCCATTTAGGCGTTGAGGCTGGATTTTTGAACCAGAGGCTGCTGCAGAGATTGGCGGCGGCATTGGCATTTTCAATGCAAACAGTTGGCAAGTCATCTCGTCGTGCGGCCATAAATAAATTAAAAGTCCAAGCGAAATGACAGCTACAAGATCAGGCAGCATTGGCAGCAGCATGTTGCCGGGGAATCTCTCTCTCTTTCTCTCTCTCCTGCCCAGAACAAGAGCAGCGGGAGCCAGGAGGGTCAGGAACAGGAGCATCAGCATATGGTCATTCATATTATTAATGATGGCGGAAGCAAATGCGGCCTCTTTTGATTATGTGACTTGTCCAAAAAAAAAAATACAAAATAAAAAATGTTGACAAGCCGGGTTGCCGATGTTGCCAATGTCTCTTTGAAATGACAAACGCATTGACAATGCAACAGCAACAGCAGCAGCAGCAACAGCAACCACAACAGAGCAGCTGCCTTAACATTTCCTTCTCATCAACAGACATTAAACATTACTTTAAGCAGGCAAGTTGGCAACATTAACAAACAATTTAGCAACACTTAGCAAAAATGTTGCCAACATTTCTAAAAAATGTTGCTGGCATCTCCAGCAACAATTGATTAGTTAATTTAAAGATATATTTCTCTATTTAATTTTACGAATAGAATTTCTTGGAAAACGCCACTTTAAAATTACTTCTTATAGATCAATGCACTTTATCGAAGGGTCCTTCAACTATTTTTATTCTTTTCAAATAATTAGATTGATTAATTAGTCATTTCTTTTACAGATATTGTCCTCATTTGAAACTAAACAATTTTGTGAAATCTTTTAGCCTTGTTTACCCGAACATTTATAATTTTTGAATTTTCACATTGGGAATGTTCAGTCTAATGTGGCACAGTGGCGCTATTTGAGTTTTTCGTTGGAAAAATCTTAACTTTTGAACCAAATGAAATAATCAAATAATTTAAATGTCATATGATAGATAATGGTTCAACCTATGAGTGTTTGAGAGGGGTGGACAATCTATTTTTTGAAATAAAAAAAAAATGTTTAACAATTTTTTTTTTATCATCATCATTTTATTCACGATAAGAAATATCGTTTCTCCTTTTTTTTTATCCTCTTTTTAATGTTTCTATGTTTTTTAAAATATTACTCAAAAAATTTAAAAAAAATGGATCGGATGATGGAGCCAACATGTTGAAGAGGTCCTCATTTTGCCATGTCTTTTATAACTTTTTTGACTCTAGCAGTTGCAGAGGCGCCGACGGGCAGGTTAAGGAACAATCAAAGAAGATATTTTGAAAATATGGCAAATATACAAAATGTGTGAAAATAAGGACAGTTGGTAAATAACGATTTACTTGAAGAAACACAAAGCAAACAGTACATGGTTTTTATACCCGTTACTCGTAGAGTAAAAAGGGTATACTAAGTTCGTGCAAATGTATGTAACAGGCAGAAGGAGACATTTCCGACCCCATAAAGTATATATATTCTTGATCAGCATCAATAGCCGAGTCGATATAGACATGTCCGTTTGTCCGTCCGTCCGTATGAACACCTAGATCTCAGAGACTATAAAAGCTAGAGCTACCAATCTAGCGGAATTATATTAATATCTTCCAAAGGAGATAAGTTATTTGAAAACTTTTTTATACGAAAGTTCGAGGAATCATTGTCAGATATTCACCTTTGAATACGCCTAAAATTATTGCTTTTTACATTCCATTTTATAATTTTTTGTTTAATTTTCCATTAACCGTATTGTACGCCTTCTGTTTCCTACCTTTTTACAAGGAAAATTAAATTCGAATTTGGTTAGATAAAATTTACTTCAATTTTAAAATATTGTGGTAAGATAAAAGGTTTACAAAATTGGGTTCTACATACCTTGTTAAAAATATCGAAACTCAATCCAAAAAAAATTCGCTCGGTTCAAACAAAAATTTATAATGAGTTCATTTAAAATAAAATAAAGAGCAATAAACAAATATTATACATAAAATCTATCAATGATGTTATGGATTCCTTCGAAAATTATTTAAAAAAACATACATCGCAAATGTTTTATGATTAGAGTAGAGTAGATGAACAGCTCTAGGAAAATATTATATAATGCCTACAGAGAAGAAAAAATCCGAGATATCCCGACTTAAATCAATCTTTAAGAATTTCAAATGAAGGTGTTCGATTCCGGATTTTCTGGAAACCAAGTATGATGGGATTAAAATGAATACGGATTTTCCAATTGCGAAATTCCAAATTCGAAATTCAATCAGTGAAATCAAAACATAGACAAAAGCTTTCACTAATTTTTTTGGTACACCATTCAATAGCTACGCTTAATTAATTGACAGTCCAAGTTAACCGAAGTTGGAATCAAAACCTGGGGTTCTGGGATTCAGCCACCGCTGAACCGAATCACTTCTAAAATTTTGAAGGTTTGTAGCCTTTGCAGCTATCTAAAAGGTGATAAATCGACCTTAAACTCTTTATCGTCTAATTATTCCGAATATGCAGCTATTCCGATCAGTTCCAATCCCGAACCAAAATTTAAAATTCAGTGCTGTTTCGATCTTAAGTTTAAAATTATTTGCCGTTCCGATACGGACCTATAATATATTCAGGTTTCGCGCTATTTCCACCCAGAATCAAAATGTTTATTATTATTTTAGTTTTAATTATATTAAAATATTTCATTTATTTATGATGAAAAGGACTTCTTAAAATTATTACGTTCATTAACATTAACATATTAAACTTCTTTTAAATAAAATTTAAACGAATGCTTTGTGCAGTTGTTTTCTTTAAAGTCTGTGGGAACAGAATCTTCTCAGAGTAATCACCGAATAGGAGCCTGCGTCTTACCTTCACTATTCCACGGGGCGCGATCTGATATATCAAAAAAAAGTTACAAGGACCATGTGAACTCAAACCCCAATCTGTAAAACCTTTCAAATTTTAAAATGTTTGCAGACCTGATATACTATGTTTTTATGATCTTACGAACAGATTAGTTATTTTCTTTGGTCCACTATGTGTGCTTAGGTTTTTTTAATGCTGACACATGGCATTGGCAATTCAATAAACTCAGAGTAAAACTCAAAACTCAAGCAACATGAAAACCATTACCAAGTGCAGCTGGGCCAAAACTGAACCTGGGGGCGCCTTTTTGGAGCATTGTACCAGGGGGCGACGCATAACTTGGCACCACACTGGCAAATCGTTTTCACTACCAAATAAAGCGTCAGTCGTTGTTGTTGTTGGCAAAACCAAATCGTGCCCACAATGTCTAGGCTGAGGCCAATGGGTGCGTGGTCTGTGTAAGACAAAAAAACAAAAACATAGCCACAAATGTTGTTGTTGCTTCAGCTCCAATTCTTTTTTGCATGTTGTTCAATTTCAATGGCGCCAAATCTTTTGCCGTGGGTTGCAGACAACGCGCACAAATGTTGCAAATGCAGTCAGAGACGCAGATCCTTGGCTTTGCTGCTTGAAATCGGTTTAGTGGCCGCAGGCAGATAACCACGCAAAGATATAGACAAGCGCAACAAAACGTAACGAAAGACACAGCCATATAATGATGAGTGTAACCTGAACTTGATTTGGACTGACCACAAAGGAGTTTAGTTCTGCGAATTGCAAATCAATAGAATTTTTTTTATGTAATTTAATTTTAATGGTAAAATAAAATTATTTAAGACTTAAAAAAAATTAATTTTCGATATTTTTTTAATCAAGCAATAGAAAACAAACAAAGTTAACTAACTAGGCATTGACAACCTATAGTTATTTTATTTAATTGTGAGAGCAAGTACGAGAAAAGATGTACCTTGATCAATTAATAAAGATAAACGAAAATATGGAAAATGAAACGGAAACAAATGAAAGCGTAAGTGTTTTCTGGAGTATTTCGCTGCAAGAATATTTAAAATAATTAATTGGGGCTTTAATTTAATTGTATAACCCCATCGAAATGTCTTCAAACCTAGAGCAATGGAAGTTTAAAGTATATCCATGCAGGACTCTAATAGAAAAACGAAAGCGTTAATTAGAGCACCTAATTTTTTAATTTTTTTTTAATTAACACTGGAAACATGATCATTTAGCTTGCCTTACTTTGTTTACTTGTTACCATTGTGAATAGCTTGTCAATTGACATTGGAAGCAAAAGAATATGAATTCCAATGAAAGACACTGCGTTTAAAATAAATAAAAGAAAGATTTAAGCATGACTATGCTGCATATTTGTGGACAGTCCATGGTAAATTTATAAATTAATAGAAATAAAAAAAGAAGAAAATAAGACGAAAACGTGTGCTTCGACAACGACCAACGAAATGGAAATGAACTTATCTGCAACTAAATACTTGAGGGCATATTTCAAGGGCTGCTTTGATCTAGCAAAATATTTAAAATATATCAAAGGCCTACTTAAAGCTAAGCAATCACTTGATATTAGAATAAAAGATTGGTACTTATTAGGACTAATTTAGGGAACTTGTGTTAAAAGTATCTCAATTTTAGGGGGCATATAATAACGCCTGCCGAGCTTTAAATCACTTTTTGTGTGCTTTATAATACTAGAAGAAGTTATTTACACCCGAAATTAAAATATTCTAATAAAATTCCTACCTTCAATTCTTTTTAAACTTTCAGTATATTTGTATTTTTTGGTGCCGATTACAAAAACCATGATGAAAATTTATGTTTCTGGGTTAAAATCGTTAAAAACCCCAAAAAAACTTGAGATATACACGTTATACAAAATGTTTCACCATAAATGAAAGTTAATGTGGAACCGCATGTTTTATGAAGTGATTGTTTTTTTAGCGGAAAGCTAATAGATTTAAAAAAAAAAGACGAAAATCAGTTATATGTGTTACGGGTTACAACATAATTATTGACAGGCTAGATGGGACCACCAGCTGGTGTTGGTGTTCTTTACTCTATTCATTTTTTTTTAAAATGAATGCGTGCAAGACAATCTTACTAACCGGTATAGAGTTAGGCACTGAAGGAAATATGACGATCAGGTACGTCAATTTAATGCATAAATCGCAGTGAGAGCTGGTCTCGACCCTCAGCTGTTATTGAGGATTCGTTTTTGACGTCCCTGCCAATGACATTCTGCTCCACTAAACAAAAACTATTTCTCAGTATGGCCCAGGGGGTCACGGGTTTGACATGGTCAGCGGATATTAAATATTAAAACTTTAGAAATACATTATAAAATATTTATTCCCTTAAATAACAAATTAAATTTTAAAAAAAATTGATTATTTATATGTTTAAATGCACATATGATTTTACTCTAGAAAGTTATTATTCAAACACGGAATAAATTCTAATTAAATGAGCAAAAAAAACAAATTTTTAAGCTTGAGAGTCACTGACTTATTTAACTGGCAGAAAGTCACTTAACTTGAGTGCCATGCGTAGGCAAGAATAAGAAGAGAGAGACTTTCAGTGAAAACCAGTGAAGAAATTGCAAATTTACTTAAGGCTTCTGTGACATGCATTGGCTTTTTTATACCCTTGCAGAGGGTATATTAAAATTGTCACGATGTTTGTAACGCAGTAGAAGGAAGCATTTCCGACCACAAAAAGTATATATATTCTTGATCAGCATGACGAGCTGAGTTCATTTCCGTCTGTCCCGTCTGTCCGTCTGATTCTATGCTATCTTCTCCCTCAGTTTTAAAGCTATCTTGACCAAACTTTGCAAAAAGTCTTTAAATACAAATACTCTGCACATTAGTCGGAATCGGCCGGATCGGTTGACTATATCATATAGCTGCCATAGGAACGATCGGTCCAAAAACTAGTTCTATGAGAAAACTTTTTTGTTTTCTATCGTAGCGTCACCAATCGTGGTATATATTAGTTTTATATGCTTCCACACAATTCTGGAAAAATTTATCAAAATCGGAACATAGCAATAGCCCTACAACTAGTTCTAGTGGAAAACCGCACCAATCGTGGATTTGTTTTTATGCTTCACACAATTCTGAAAAAATAAACGGCAAATGAAACCCATCGTAGCACATCTATTTTAAACCAAAGATATTACCCAAACGTCGGTTTAAACCAAAATATTTAATTTTCATTTAATTAAAATATTTTACATTTTGGTACATAAATTAAAACAGAACAGCAATACAAAAGCACAAATAAAGAACAACAACTAGCACTTTAAAAATTCCAACAAAGCTGCCAAAATCGCACACCGCTTTTCGCGCAATTGCACTGAAATAAACGTTTTAGAATCTTATAACATTAACGAATATTATAAAAAATTCAATTTATCTCATGGGCGACACTCACAATGGCACTGGGAAAAAACATTCTAAACACAACTCCAACACTTTCAACCGTCTCAAACAGCAAATCACGGGATTAAATCAGAGGAATTCGTTGTACGTTGAAAAATAACCCAGCACTTTTTTTTCTGTTTACGACCTTGCCCTGTTTTTCCTCATGGGTGTGATTGCTTACACCAGACAGCTCAAGTAAATCACACACAAGTAAATTACAGGCGTGGCAAAAATGCTCGTGTTAGTAACATGGAAAAATATGAAAATCATTTTTATTCACATGTCTGAAAATAATTATTTTTAACATTGATGTTATTTATCATGGCATGAAAATAATTTTTTTTTGCATTTTACGAACCCTGGTTATGACTAAACAGCGGATTTTGCATATTTTAAGATAGAATTTAATCGTAGTAGGCCAGGGTGAATGTGTTAAAAAGGCAGAAATAAATACAAAATGGCCTGATTAAATCCCAAAAAAGTTCCTACTAGAATAAAATTCAATCTAAAAATATGCAAAATCCGCTATTTAGTCAGGACACTCTTAAAAGTGAATAAACTCGGAACGTAAATAGACGGTTTTAAATAGTTCTTTAAAATTTGATTTTATTTTAAATGACTAGAACCGATCGGTCGGAAAATGAATTTGAATTTATAAATATCTGACATACGGATTTTCTAAACAGAAAAACAAATGGGAATCTGTATTCGAAATTAAGTTACAGGTACGAAAGTCCCTGGAAGAATCCCAGAATTTTTGTGTCAATGCGAAAAGACATATTTCAAGTTTGTTTTTTGTTGTTGTGTTTTCTACGCTTGAGAAATTTAGAGTGAACTAGGAAGGATGCCGAATATTTAGCTAGTTTAGTTATAAATTGATAAATTTCCATAAAATCACTAAACTTTTTGCAAATTCATTGAACTTTTTCCAAGCCAAATCAGCGCCCACAGCAGACAAGATAAATTTCGAGCAGTTAGTCGCAATTAGGTAGGACTTGGAATTGTGTTCGAAGCACAAGCTCTCTGGCCATTTGACAGCCCATTCCCACACACTTACACACACACACACAAACATTGACAATCTATACAAAAGACATTTCAAAGCGTTTCCTGTTTCAAAAGAATTTCAAATTAGCCAAACAAATGGCACAAGGAACGTGAGAACTTCAATTGAACTTGAAAAGTGTTAGACAAGGGTCGAGGCACCGAGACAATTCTTTGTTTGCTTTGTTAACCGGGGGCCACTTAGAGACACCTGCAGAGTCCTGACAACTTTCTTTAATTTTTTTTAAATTTTTTTCAATAAAATGCTTACGCACAACCTGGCTGGCAATTAAATATCAATTAAAAAATTGTTCATGCAAATGCTCACGCAATGCAAAACGAAAGACTTAAGGCACAAACTTGCCCACGCCACGCTGCTTTTTTTTTTGCCGTTCACCTTCGGACCCCTCGCAGCGTGTGTTGCACACATGTAAATTATCAAAACTTTAACGCAATTTATGGCGACCGACAAACTTTATTAAATTTTGCGATTTTCATTTTTTTTTTTGTTGGTTGCAAGTTCAAGTCGTTTGTCATTTGCACACCCCGTTGAAGGCAACTGGGCGACCAGCGACTTGTTGTGGCATTTTTGCATAAATGAATGCACCTTTAAATGCCTTCTGACACATTTTGTTGGCACTTAGCTGCCAACAGAGCACAGTAATTAGAAAACAAAACGATCTCTGACGGTCAAGTGGTCGCATTAAATGGACTACTAAATGGCTTATGTAATTGCCAGCTTAAATGTTTAATTAAATGGAATTGAGTCATTAAATTGATATTGTGCATTAAGCCACAGTGGCTGAACATAAACATGGGGTCAAATGATGGAAAAATTAATTAGCCAAAGTTCTTTATCGGCCATAAAGACAACCTAGACGAAGCAAACTTCTTTGCTAAAAAAAAACTTCTTGAATCTCTCCCGTTGAACTTGAAAGGCCACAACTAAAACAACTGAAAATCAGTTTTTCCCATGACCTCGAATGGCAGTTCCACATCACCCGTCTGTGTAATTTCAGACGCAACCGCCACAAAAATGCATTCAAATCAGCTATAAAAAAAACCGCAGAGACGCGGAGACGCGCCTGATGACGGCCAACTGTGGCGACGTGACGTTGAAATTAAATTAACTAGACCAGAGACGACCCAGACTGTCCAACCAGCCACTTGACCAACGAGTTTCAACTTAACCCATGTCCGACTCAGCACTCAGCTGACTAATGCATCGCGACGCCCAGTGTAAATTGTTTAACATTTTAGGCTTTAGCTTTAATTTGTTGCCGTGGCCATCAGGCAAATTTGTGCTCATAATGCCCCAATATTAATGTTTACGGCCCCGGGGGCGACAATTTTGATTAAAATGCCATTTACATAAAGCGACGAGGCTCAGCCACCAAATTGGTCACGCATGCAACGAGCAGGTCTCTTTAATATAGTGATCCATGCACCGGCATTAATCCCTTGATTGAGTGACTAATTGTGGTCAAAAGGGGAGGGGAGGGGAAGGTAATCTTATCTTGTTGTTTTGTGATATAAAGTTTAAATCTTTTTTATTATTATAAACTATATTTAGTTAAACGTTATTTATAAAAACTATATCAAATTTTACTTGTTAAAAAAGCCGGGAATCCCGATTTTTGATAAAAATCTCGATTACCTTAAAAAGATTATTTTCCACCTACGAAATCACAAGCAAACTTTGAAGTCTAGTTATTTTATAAAATTCATCTTGTGACGTCCCAAAGATTTTAAAATATTTCTGACTTTCTAAGGAAGCAATTTAAATTCATCTCTGTGACTGAAAGTTATTCATATGGCATTTGCTTTTCTGGCGTGACGTGACATTCGTACGATAAAATATAAATTTAAAAATATTTGAAAGGAAAAATTAAACTAATTGTAGAGACAATAGACTTTATTTAGAAAAAAATTACGAAAAATCGACTAAAGTTCAAAGAATAGTAAAATATCCCCGTGACGTTATTTCGTTCTCAAAATACGAAAATTCTTTTTGTATGAAACTTTTTTCCTAGTTTTTAGAATAATATAAGTTTATTGTTTTTCCCAAATCATAAATCTCATTTCTCGTTTTTTTTGATGAAAACTTCTTTAAATCTCACGTTGTTATTGACTTGATTTTCGTGAAAATTTAATTTGCAATTTTAATTTAAGAAACTGTTTCTTAAGTTCGAAATTCGATTTTTAATTGTCCTAAAATTTCGAAAAAATGGAATTCCTTATACTCTGAGAGCTGAAATCAAAAAGAGAAAAACTGGGCCAAAACGTAAATTTGTACTAAATATATCGCTATCTATACAAAGGGCAGTTTCTAAACTCATTAATTTAAAACAATTTGCTTACTTACTTTTCTAACAAGGAAGAAACAACTTTTAATGAACTTTTCTTCTTCCCTGTAGCCTTTTCTCTGCCATATATATTTCTGGTCTAATAATAAAAACGCGAATATTTATGATCAAAAATGGTTTTATTTTTTTTTTTCAAAGTAATCTCCAGCAAGATTTATACACTTTTGCATGCGCTCAAACCAATTGTCGAAGCACTTTTTCCACTCCGATTGAGACGCCTCCTAATACATGGTTTTTGTGAACTCTTCAACAGCATCTTCTGGCGACGAAAATCGTTGACCACGCATTTTTTCCCTTGATGTGCGGGAATAAAAAGAAGTCATTGGGTGCCTCGGCTGTACGGCGGAAGACCCATCAATTTAACATTTTGGGTGGTCAAAAAGGCGCTGGTGTGAGCTGATGTGTGAGAGCTCGCATTGTCATGGTGCACAATGATCTGTCTTCTCTTGTTCGTTTTTCGAATTTCTCCGAAGACTTCAGGCAAACAAAATTGTGGTGTACCACTCAGAATTGACCGTCCTACGTTGCTCAAGCGGAACAGTCGCCACATGACCAGTTTTACCGAAGAAACGGGCGACCATTTGCTTCGAAGTGCTTCTTCCACGAACGACTTTCGTTGGATTTGGCTCGTCTTCGAAGACCCACACGGTCGATTGCTGTTTTGTTTCGGGCTCATAAGCATAGATCCATGATTCGTCACCTGTGACGATCTTATAAACGTCTTTTGAAACACCGCGATTATTTTTTTTCAAAATTTCTTTGCACCAATCCACACGAGCCTTTTTTTGAGCGATTGTCAAATTGTGCGGGATCCAACGAGAACAAACCTTTTTTTACGCCCAGGTGTTCATGCAATATCGAATGTATGCTGGTGGAAGAAATGCCCAAGGATGCCTCTATCTCACGGTATGTCACATGACGATCTTGCATTATCAGTTCACGCACGGCATCAATGTTTTCTGGCACAACGACTGTTTTTGGACGACCTTCGTCTTCGAGCGAGCGTCGCCCGCGATTGAATTCATTAAACCAATTTTTCACAGTGCTATAGGATGGTGCTTCATCGCCATACAAAGATTTAAGTTCATCGTTGCACTCTTGTCGTGATAATCCACGTCGAAAGTTGTGAAAAATGATTGCACGAAAATGTTCACGAGTTAATTCCATTTTTCTGCCGAGGTAAGTTTTTGATTAATCGTTAATCGATATCAAACGTGGTCACACATGAAAGAGTTGTATGGAGCTTTTATCGATAAAAGTTCAAACTTTTTTTTTGGGAAAAGGCCAATTGGTCCTAAAATGGCTAGAAGTGACCTAGGCCAGAAACTTAAATAGCAACCCACGTAATGCTCTGAGAAATAGACCTTCAAAGGAACACAGCACACGGTAATAACTTTGTGGTTGTTGTTGTTTGACAAATGCATATATGCAATAGTAATTGGGAAAAATAGATTTGAATTGAATTTGTATAAAAAAAAGAAGTCAAATGGGGCTGAAAACCTTCATATCTGTACAAAAAAAATCGTAGTACATACAGTTGGAAAAAAATAATAGGACCACTTTAGCATTCTTCATAGAAACCACGATATTTCGTAGAATTACTTTTACTACGTTTATGCTATTTAAAAATCATGCTTTTTTGCACCTCAAGGTTAGGTTAGGTTAGGGCGGCGAAGGGGGAGACCCTTCAACACACTTAGGCCATTCAGTTGGCGCGTTATAATGCCGCTTGCGGACTCACTCCGTATCCATTCCTCCTATTTGTGGGGCCTAAATTGTTCAACTTATTTAGTTCCTTTGCTATAGGAACATATTATGGGGTTAGGTCCTTCCTGATGCCTTTATGAATCCTGAGATTTGTCTTGGGAATATGATCGATTAATTGTGAGCCTAGGAATTTCTTTCTTCGACAACTTAGAGCAGGGCACGAGCAGAAATAGTGTGAGGTAGATTTCACTTCTTCCTCGTCCCTACAACTTCTGCAGAAGTCGTTGTAGGGGGCACCCAGTCTGGCGGCATGCGTTCCGACCAGCCAGTGTCCTGTAATGGACCTGACCACTGCTGCGCAGTTTTCTTTGCCGAGCATGTATAGGTCCAATGAGCGTTATTCGCTGCGATCTGACCAAGTCAGTGACTGACTGCCATTTTTGAGTAGCTTTCTGCTTGAATAGTTCTTTAATGATGAGCCTGCACGTAGCCATGGGCATACCTACATTTTTCTTATCAGGAAGGAGGTTGGTGGTAGTACCTTGTCTCGCGAGTTCGTCTGCTTAGCCACAGCAAATAAGGTAAAATTAAGGTCATACCCTAACACCCCTAAGGATCCGGTCTTGCGGTAGTTGGACCGGGAATAAAAAGGTTCGAATCAATGGTAGAATTTACCAGCATATTTCAGGCAGAAACATAAAAAGAACATATTTACTTGCAACTCATTTCACTTATACATATATATTCTCCCGCTACCATCATACCACCAACTTGCACCCAGCACGTAGCTCATCTCCCACAGTTCAAACTGATTGCAACTAACAAATCTCAAGCACGTAGCCACCAAATTGCCGCCACAGGGTTTAAGTTCAGAGTCAGAGCAGCACATCAATAAAACAAAAAAAACAAAAATAACCGAAACACAAATCTTTGGCCAGTGGAGAAAGGCCTGGCAAATCAATAATAATTGTATTGACTGAGTGCAGCAGAAACAGATCAAAAGGTCGTCGTCGGCTGCATCATGCAAATACTCATAATATTGCGTGGATATAACCGCAGAATTTACTCGTAGAATGCAGACTGAAGTCGGCAACTTGCCGAAAGGTCAGCGCGATCATTTCCGCATGATTACAAATAAAATTCACTGTTGCTTGTGGCATGGGCTGGGCATTTAAGAGACCAGCTCAGACACAGACACAGAACTCAAGTTAAGGCCAAACAGAAAAGAGAGAGAGAGAGAGAGGAAGTCTCCACTGGATCTCTGAGCAGGGGCATTAGGCGGTCGCGCATGCGCTCTCAGGGGTAATAGCTGGGGTATTAAGGGGTATTGAGAGGGGCAATGAGGGGCTTACAGGGGAAACCAGGGGAATCAAGGGGCAAAACTAAGGTTTGTGGAACTTATGCACAATATCAAGGGGGTGGTTTTGGTTGCTTTTTTAAGGAGTAGTTTTGGAGAGAATTATAAGGTGGTGGGTTATGACTTTTTTTTAAGGGGTAACTAACCCTGGGCTTAAGTCTCCAGTGAATTAATTTACCCCTTAGAGGAGAAATTAACTATAAGTCTAACTTTGTCTTATAAATGGATTTTTATTAAACTTTTAAATTATTTTACAATTTGCCTTCTCGAGATCTAGTACGTGGTTGCTAATTAATTTTCTGACCTGGGTCACTTCTAGCCATTTTAGGACCAATTGGTCTTTTCCCAAAAAAAGGTGAGACTTTTATCGATAAAAACTCCATACAACTCTTTCAAGTGTGACCACGTTTGATATCGATTAACGATTAATCAAAAAACTTACCTCGGCTGAAAAATGGAATTAACGCGTGAAAATTTTCTTGCAATCATTTTTCACAACTTTCGACGTGGATTATCACGAAAAGAGTGCAACGATGAACTTAAATCTTTGTATGGCGATGAAGCACCATCCTATAGCACTGTGAAAATTGGTTTAATGAATTCGATCGCAGGCGACGCTCGCTCGAAGGTCGTGAAGGTCGTCCAAAAACAGTTCTTGTGCCAGAAAACATTGATGCCGTGCGTGAACTGATAATGCAAGATCGTCAAGTGACATACCGTGAAATAGAGACATCCTTGGGCATTTCTTCCACCAGCATACATTCGATATTGCAGGAACACCCCTGGACGTAAAAAAGGTTTGTTCTTGTTGGATCCCGCACAATTTGACAATCGCTCAAAAAAAGGCTCGTGTGGATTGGTGCAAAGAAATTTTGAAAAAATATAATCGCGGTGTTTCAAAAAGACGTTTATAAGATCGTCACAGGTGACGAATCATGGAACCCGAATCAAAACAGCAATCGACCGTGGGGTTTTCGAAGAGAGCCAAATTCAACGAAAGTCGTTCGTGGAAGAAGAACTTCGAAGAAAATGGTCGCCTGTTTCTTCGGTAAAACTGGTCATCTCGCGACTGTTCCGCTTGAGCAACGAAGGACGGTCAATTCTGAGTGGTACACCACAATTTGTTTGCCTAAAGTCTTCGGGGAAATTCGAAAAACGAACCAGAGACGACAGATCATTGTGCACCATGACAATGCGAGCTCTCACACATCAGCTCACACCAGCGCCTTTTGACCGCCAAAACGTCGAATTGAAGGGTCATCCGCCGTACAGCCCTGACTTGGCACCCAATGACTTCTTTTAAATGTTTGATCAACGATTAAATTCTTCATAAAATAATTTTGAGAGTTCAAAACCATGTTTTTGAGGTGTCTCAATCGAGGGGAAAAAATTGTTTATAGATTTGTGTGTAGGCCTGTTAAAGTGTATAAATCTTGCTGGACTTTGAAAAACAATAAAACCATTTTTTCATTATTAGGCCAGAAATATATAGCAACCTACGCCCACCTCTTTTCAAAATAAAACACAGTTTTGAGGTCTAATTTCGGAGGATAAATAAATAATGCGAATTATAATAAATATCTAAAGGTCCTAACAATCTATCTACAAGTTGTGGGAGATATGATGTTAGTTGGTGGCAAAGCAATAATTGCAGAGATCCAAGGATCCAATTTTGATGATAGATTGGTGACGTTGATTGATGTTATATGTGTATGTACCAAGTCTTTAAAACAGTTTTATTTCTTTTTGAAAGTCCTTAAATGATAGTTTTTGAAAACAATGGTGCAAAAATGTTGAAGTACAATAGAGTATTCTGTAAAATGGCAAAATCAAAATACAAAACACAAACCTCAAAAATCAAGTCTGGTAGCCGCTAGCAAATGCTTCCAAGCCCCTAGCCAACCTATACAACAATAAACCACACTATAACATATAATAAATAACCGTTATAGCTTTGTCTACAAAAATAATAGCTACTTTTGTCCCATCAAATGTAAGTAAACAGTAAACAATAACAAATTGCATTTCTCACGCGGCACGCGTCCAAACCCACCCCCGGAAATGCCAGAAATCTCAGGTGCAGTCGCCCAACTGCATTCACAGGCATTCCACACATTTAGGGATGATTTAGCTTTAACTATCGATGCCAAAGGCTTGGCTAATGTTTATCATGTCCCACGGACACGCTGTTGCTTTTCAGTTAAAGTAAAAATCACACGAGAACCAAAGCAACTGGCCATGGCCATGGGAATGAGAGGGTGAGAGCCACTAAGTATCGTGTGTGTTGTGTGTGTGTCGTGTGAACTGTCTGCCGCCAAAATGAGGGATTATTTGTTTGGACTTGCAAAAGGGCGGGCAAAGCATTAAACTTATACTTACCATAGAGGGGGGCCCTGATATTCAATTAAATGAAAGAATTAGACTGATCATGCTGGAGCTGGAGCTTTGTTTTTCGCTGTGGGAATCGCGATGAGATCTTTATTTGGCTGCGCTCTTTAAATGTTATCAAAAATTCTCTTCGCATTTTCAGCATTTCGAATTACGAAATTGTTGAAATGCTTTTCACACGGCCAAAACTGTGGGACTGAGAAAATGAACTTGAAGCGGAATTTCAATTTTAATTTTTTTTTGGTAAAAAAAAATAAACGAGGGTTGCTTCATATGTATATATCAACAATTATAACATTATTTTTTATAATCTAACACGTAAGAGTTTGTTTCTAGACACTTATTATATTATTTAGCGAAAAAAAAACCAAAAAGCTTTTTATTTAATTTTGGGGGAAAAAAAATCAGAAGTTTTGAAAGCTATCAGAAGCTTTAACGGTACTTTTTACTTTCATATGTACAGAACATGTGTTTTTTCGCGTGAAGTTTTACCTGCTGCATATTGTGAGTTGGGTTAATCAAAGAAAATACATAAAACCAATCCAGCTCATAAATTTTATCGTGAAAGGTATGTTTTATTTACTATTAAAAATTCGTCGAAATTTTGAAATGACTTTTTTACACTCTAAGCCCCAAGAGTGACTTGAGGCACTTAATCACTTTTCTCACCTTACAGGTAAACGAAAGTTTCTACACTCATTCTGAGTAAATATTTGAGTTCAGGAGCCACAACTCACTTAAGAAAAAAATTATTTGAATTATTTTCACCCATTATTTTAGAAAGTAGTCTTAGAGGGTTAAACCATAAAAAAATATAAATTTGTTATTAAAGAAAATGGCACAAAGTAAACAGACAAATAGACACATCGAAAATTTAAGCCATGTAAAAAATCAGTGTGTCTAAACGCGTGTGCGATGGTGCACTGCGATATGACAACATTTTAGTCTAATTAAATCCAAGGTGCCGAATTAAAAATAGCTAAAGTAAACAACAACTAAAAGAGTGGGTGTCTTGGGACTACCTGTACGAGCAAAGCTCATTACGAAGAACAATCTGATTTTACAATTTGAAATATTAACAGAATCATCATTTGTTTAAATAAGAGTACCAATTGTACATGATAAGTGAAACATAAAATATATATATATCGCTTAAAAAAAACGACATCAGTTGTTGTGACCTTCTATGTTGCAGACTAGAAACATACATTAATATTGGTTAAATGTTAAACTAAACTATTTAAAAAATTTCTTTGGAAAGACTGATGCCGATTTTAATTTTTTTTTTTCAGGAACTTTGGAGAATAAATTGAACTAAATTTACTACTGCACATGACACTCTTTAGTTTTGATTGAATTAATGAAATGGAGGCAAAAATATGTAAAAACACACCCCTTTTGATTAACTAATCCCATTAATTATACTTAGCTAAAATTTGCAGAGTGTAGTATGGGTTCATGTTATTAGGAAGCCAGATATTTTTAGATCAGCCCAAAACAGCTAATTAAAATAAATATAAGCTAAGTTGTTTATTTTTAGTTAAATAATTGTTTTTGATCACCTATAACTGAATTTTTTTCTTTTTAAGAACCTGAAACCAGTGCTGCGATGATTATCATGTCCGTTTTTTATAAACACACCTTGCAAAGATATATGCTGTTTAGCTCTAAAATTAAAAATCCCAAGCACTTCTAACGATTTGTTCAACAAAGATACAAACTGATCAAATGTTCCCTTTGCCTACAAGGTAATGCAATGGTATCCCTTGAAAAATTTCAATTATAATTTAATAAAAATTACTAGGAGATGATCTATTTTTTAGCTTTGCATACTTCTAGACAGCAAAATAAAATCACACATTATGTAAAATTCTGAAACTTGCTTTCAAAGGTAATATATTTTCGTTGTAAAAAAATCGCACAATTATCTGACAAATTTTATTTGAAATCTAAGGATATTACTTAATTACTTTTCGTAATTGTTTAACCAACAAGTTAACCAACGCAGCACTGATTTCAGGTTCTTGAAAAGAAAAAAATTCAGTTTTAAGAGTCAAAAACAATAATTTAATTACAAATTGACCCTTAACTATTATTTATTAATTTATTTTTTCGAACCATTTCATAGTCGAACAGTTTCGAGTAAGTATTTGCGGGTGTTTTGGGATTCCAATCCGAAGCATTTTGTTCTTATGGTTCGGTTTTAAAAGAACTAATTTCTAAGACCAATTTCTTTCATTGAACGGTTGTTATGTGTGCCGTAGTTGACATACCTGATATTCATGAATTCTGCACAGATAATTTGAAACGCACGTTTTAAAAAAAATTCTAATAAGAACATTTTAAGATTCATTTTAATCCATATAAAATTATTCAATTGTAAATAGCAATTAAAACGAATTGTTTTTAAAAAAAATCGGATATTATCCCAATACCCATACGATTTGGGTCGGTTTTAGGTCGAAAGCGATTTGTGGAACATCTGGGTATGGCTGGGTTTTATTGGGCTTAGGAGAATTATTTGGAAAACAAAAATTAATGCCGAATTATGTACGTTTTCATCACAAAAATAAATGCTTTTGTTTTTTAAGTAGCCTAAATAAAATATTCGTCTTAAAAAAAAAAATAACGTTTTAGGTGCAAAATCTGGTTTAAAAAGTTTTTAAAATGAAAAACGATTCCATACAAATTTAAAATGTAATTTTCTCAGTGGAAAGAAAGCAACAAATGGCAAGAAACTGTGAATTGCCTGATTTTAAAAACTCTTCATGTAGATTTTGTGAGGCTCTACATAACGGCCTTAAGAGGTATATTCATTCCCCCCTTTTAAAGAACTTGTATTCTGCCAAATCACAGCTTTCTTACCTACCTTCCACCAAACCTGTTCAAATAGTGGAATTAGTGTCGTCACCAAGGTGGGAGGGGGTTGTTAAGTTACCAGTGTAGTCAATTAGGTGGACGAGATTACTTACTCTAGCCCTGTTTGCACGTTTTACATACGAGCAAGTGCAATCAAACATTTTGAACGAACGAACCACACTCAAAATGTAACGTATAAAATGATCATATTATAATCGCAGATACCCAAAACAAAATTTAGTTTTGAAAATGCTCGTAAAACTTTTTGATCTATATTCGCTTGACCATTTTCGAAAAAGAACCTATAACTCGTTGATAGATTCCATATTGATTATTGTTTCCTATTGCTCCTTCCATTATCTTCCATTCTTTGGAATCAGACGTCAGACATTGAAAGTTTAATTTCCAATAATCTAACTTAGAATTTAGTGTTTCGGTCCGGGTTCAAGGTTCAGGTTCACGGCGTCAAAAATGTGAAGGTTCGGCACATGGTACGGTTCGTAATCCAAAAACCCAAACTGAACCAGCTCCAGGGGTTCGGCAATTGTTCGAAGAAAAAAATATTTAAAACATGATTGAGGTATCGAGCCAGATTATTAACAATATTGATCATAACTTTTTTACCGTTTTCATTTCCAATAGTTAAAAATTCCAAATCATGCACTTTTCCTCTCCTGGAATTTTTTTTAATTTCACCCTCAAAACACATTTAACCCCTTAATTGAGGTGTCAAATCCCACCTGATCACATTAAGAAATATAAAAATGAAACCCTCGTCGTTTTACACACACACACCTGTATACACTTGGTATGAATCTCTGATTCGTATATATGTTAATGAATTGTGGCCCATTTTAGGCCACGCTGCTAAACGGGGCATTACAATTAAAAATTAAAACCCAAAAAAATTCTCCATAAAAGTTGACAAGCTGAGCGCTTTCAATTTGGTGAGAGCAGCTGAAAATATTTTTAATGGCCAAATGAACTCAAGCTGAGCTCTGAAAAATGAAGCGTTAAGGATACGGCGCCTTTTGATTTTATTTTTATTTTGGGCACAAACTTTTATGATCACAAAAAAAAAAATACAGTTTAACCATTTTCGTGGGACGGCGACACCTTTTAAGAGCGCCAATCGAATCAATGTTTTAACACGAGAATACCATTTCCAAAACCAGCTCATTAAAAGCCTGCCGAATATCCCTAAAACAACAAAAAAAAACAGAAAAAAACGAGAAACCAAAATTCTACGAATGTTAAAGCTTTGCGCACGGCAGCTGCAAATTGGAATTCATATTCATTTGATTTCACAATGATGCGAAAGTGAAACCAAGCAAAAGGATTGGTCCAGACAAAATACGCTGAAACATTTTTGTGCCCTTTTTGATTTTGTTTTTTTGACAACAAGTTTTGGCAATTTGAAAATCTCTGCGCTAATTACCTGCTGCCTGCCTGTGCCTGTGCCTGCAGCTGCCTTTTTGCCTTGTTGCCTAATTGAACTCATCAATTTGGGCTTAATGAAGTGGGGAACCGCCAAATGTCACCTTGCATTTTCAAGTCCAACCGCTGTGGCAATTCATGAGGCGTGTTACAGTTTCGCATCCAGATAACGCACACAAAATGCCAAGTTTGCTTCCTGCAAACAGCAGCCGCAATTTTTAAAGGCTACCGGCGATCATTTAATTAGCAGGTTAATTGCCCATGAGGCGGCAACAATTTTTTTGCATGCAGCCAATTGGCAACTTCATTAATAACTGCGCGACTAGGCAACGGCAACGGCAATTGCCGTTGGCATTTGTCATAGATACACAACTTGGACACTCCAGGCAGGAGTTTGCCGTCGCTATCGAAGCTGCATTGACAAATGATATGTTGACAACGGGCCACTGGCAGCAGTTGCAAAATTTTGACACTGCTTATCGTCAAGATGCGCCAAAGATTGCACAATGCGAGAGGTGGCACTTGGCACATCTGCCGCTTGACTGGCGAAAATATTGCGAAATTATGATAAACCGAAGACGGAAGATGTGCATATAGTACATGTATCTGCTACTATTTTTCATTGTTATCTAAACCAAGGGAAGGGATTCCACTTATAAAAAATAAACAAGCTTAAGTAGCTGCATCGATCATCATTAAGCTGAGTTATCACGTATCATTCGGGAGAGTGGAATACCAGGAGTACTTACAAAATTAATGGATTTGACAACACATTTTAAACATTGCTGAATGACATTTTGAACTTAACATTTTACTTTGATTTTAACTTACCTAAATATGTCTGAAACGAAAGCGAAAGAATAAACTCCAATTTTTGGATTTAAATTGATTACCAATAGACCGCTGAGTTTATGGATAATTTCGATACTTTGATTTGTTGATCAAGTTGAAGGGAATGTGTTTTTAAATAAATGTGTTAATGGTAAATCGTGGGAGAATCTAGCAATCGTAGTTACCTCAATTCCATATCGATTTTTAGACTTTCGTGGTAAGTAACTTTCTGACGTGGCACTGACAAGACACTGGCCCCTGCTTATGCCTCGCGGCTACCCTTATCCTTTATCAGATAATATTTTAAGCGTTGTTTTTTTAATTATATTCAAAATTAGTATTGTAATCGATAAATTGTCCTTTTTGCTATTTCCGTCTAAAAGTTTATTACCTCATGTAATGTTTTTCCGCGGCTCCGTTTCAAATGGTCCATTCGGAAGGTTCAATTTTGCTGAACACAATTTTTCGATAAAACAGCAGATTTTCATGGAGCTCTTCTAAGGCCCCATTCACAAAATTAGACGTTGTGGTAGGTCTTCTATTCAGGTATGCAAACCGTTCGGAAATAAGGAGTGGTTTGGTTCTGTGGTTCACTGAGTTTTTAAGCCACTGATTCGGTTCATAATATGGTTTTTGTAGCAATCCGAACCGAGGGTTTGGATCGGTTCAGTGGGTTCAAGGATAATATAGTAATCACGCCTGATCCCTATTCCGAATTTCCCGAACTTTCTAAAACAAAACTTACTATCTTTCAATTTATTTCTGAAATCTATTTCTATATTTCTTCTTCATTTAAATAACTTTAATTCGAAATCTAAATATATTCATTATATAGATAGAAATCAGGTACCGTCCATATAGTACATTGTTGCCTTGGTGAGCTGAGCTTTATAAATGTACTTAAATGTGAAAAGACGAATTTGAAAGGCGGTTCCATAAGTTCAAGTAAAAAATTCAATATATACTATATTATTGACTTACTAGCTAAAAGACTAGCAAAAGAACGTTGTTCTATTTTGAAGGAAACGGTGCAGTATGCAAGACAACTTGCACTATTTTTACCCCAAAGAAGAGACCTTACTTTTATTTTTTACCCCCCACCGCCCTAACAGCCTCGCAAAAGCTAGGCATATCGACAGGACACATGTGTTCAGGGAGCCTAGCAGCGAAACACTCTAACCTCATCTGTCCAGCAGTAGCAAGGCAAAGGTTGCAACACCTCCACGCACCCTGGAAATTGCGTGTTCGCCGGCGTCGGATCCTTACAGACTACTTAATCGGACCTCCATTACCAAAAAACCCGTCTCCCTTAAACTAAACATCTATTTTCCCCCTTCCGCAAACTACCTCTAATCTCTCTATTAACGTAAAATAAAGAACATAATGCAAAGGCTAAATTTAAATTAATGAGTGCAACACTTTAAAAAATTGCTACATTTTAAGGTAAAATATCGTAGTGTTTACATCATTAAACTCATAGATAAACTGAACCGAACCGTTTTTAGGCGGTTTGGTGCGGTTCAGCATTTTAAAAGATTCTCCGGTTCGGTTCTTGGTCTGGATTAGGATCTCAAATACGGTTTTGGTTCAGATCGGTTCATCCCAGTCCATGCAGAAGTTGAATTTTATAGGCTTTCAAATCCAAATCGACACGTACAATTTTTTATGTCATTGAGTAACACATGCCCACGGCGACGAATTGACATTTCACTTTTATAATACATATATTTCAACAATTAGCAATTGTTGCTTGTTTGTAGATATTTCCATGATGAAATGGCAGAGTATACTAAAATTTTCACTTTGACAGATGACGTTTGGACGTCATTACCAACCTGAAAACTTAACTTTTAAAAAATCTCCCTTTTGTATTTTTAAACACATGTAAAGTCTAAAAACCAACCGAATTATTGATATAGTATTTAATTTTGTTTCGACAGGTTCATCAGGCTGGTTTCATTGACCAAGGCAGTCACAGAACCCTTCAACTTTGCTTATGTGAAGGACTGGTATTAAAAACATGGCTTCTTTTATATGCTTTCGGTCATGAATTTAATAAAGGCGGGCGTTCTTTCATGATTTTTTAAACATACATTTCATACCTAACTGAAAATATGGCCGAAAGTACCGAAAAAAATATGGCTACGAAAATATCCAAATTGTTATATGTTTTTTCCCCAATATATTCATATTCGATATATCGATAATATTCCCGGCAACCCTGATATATATTCTTGATCAGCATCTATAGCCTAGTCGATCTAGCCTTGTCCTTCTGTCTTCCTCCCTCAGTTTTCAAGCATTCTTGACTAATCTGTGCTAAAAGTCCGGATAAGATGACTATCTCATATAGCTGACATAAGAACGATCGGTTCAAAAACAAGTTCTAGTGAGAAAACATGTTTGTTTTCAATGGGGTATTATTTTTTTGATCAATATCGAATGCTAACATATTGCTGCCATAGAAACAATCGGTCCAAATACGAGTTCAAGTAAAAACTTGTATTTTATTAAACGTGTTAATACAAAACAATTTTTGTTTTAAGAAAATCAGGAAATCCATAAAAATAATAAACTGTGAGACTTGTTTTATTTTTAAAAATACAAATTGATAGATTTTAACTAACTCAAGGTTCTTTAAAATTTTTATTTGTTTATAACTTTGAAACTTTTGAAGTCATTATTTTTTTTTTTAAACCCCTTAATGTGGTTTATACTAAGGTCACCCAAATTGTTTATTTTTAAAAAATTTTATTTATTTATCAACCATTAGGTAAAAAAAAATGCGTAAATTAATATTTTACTAGCTACAATAAAATACGTTTCAGCAAAAATTAATCCGCGATATGTGCGCTTAACAAAACCAGAAAAATCAATTTTATTTATTGTAAAATCCAACTTTAAAAGGTTGATACTTTTAACCACTGCCATTTGTGCGTCATTTCGGTTACTTTATTGACCCCTCTCCGGGGTAGTTACTAATAAAATAAATGGCGCTTATCTTTTGGTTATAAATTCAAAATTCGAAATCCCATTGAAAGCTTTAACTAAGTTGAAACCTCTTAAATCCAAGTACAACAATTTTTTGATTAGCATTTGGAGGCCACCCGTCGGCAAATCTGTGTTGCCTTTGTGACAGGCACTTCGACAAGTGGGCATTCTGGATTCCGACCGCCGCCGCCCATCCATCCATCCATCCATCCGGTGATGCACTTAACGCGTTTGCAAATGATTTGCCCAGCTGTTGCCACTGCACCTGTGCGCTTGTCCTGCTTGTAATTTTGCTAGCCCAACCGCATGGAAAAATTCAAATCACTGGCAGATGGGCGAGTGGGGATTGGGTCTGAGTTGAGCTGAGTTGTAGCATTTTGCACCTGTCGTCCGCCCTACGCATGTGAAAATCAAGCGCAGCTTTAATTGATACAACAACAACAACAACAAGTACCAGGAGAGTGGGGTGGTGGTGCTGGACATGGAGAAGGAGTAGTTGCACGTGTTGGCAAACTAGTCGCGGCAAAAATGTTGTAAAAAAATGCGTGGCAGCTGCTCTGGCAGGGCCTGAAGGAAAACGGCCCTTGGGGCCTTAAATGGGCATTGAAATTAAATGCAGCTGCTTTAATGATGCTGCAGTTGCACTTGAGAGGCCTAAGCAAATCTGTGGATATGGCACGGGTGGGCGTGGCGCCACAGCCACAAAAACAAAGACTGCCCTGGTGGGCACAAACAAACAGCAACAACAGGCAACAAGGCGCCTTTTCGCCTTTTTTGGCCATTTAATGGGAGTTGCCGTTGCCTTTTTTGGTGCAATCGAAATCAAGAAACAAAAATCTTTTGATCGCATGTCGCTATGATGATGATGTTGTTTGTTTGTTTGCTTTACGCTCTTACACATAAAACTAAATGCGATTTCAAATGCAACCCAGAAACCAAAACGAAAGACTTAAGCAACAAACTTGCGACTGGCATTTAACTTTAAACTGGCAGCTGGAAATGATTGCAATTTGGTCCGAGCCTAGCCCTTGTGGCAGGGGCATGACTTGATCATAAGGTTCCCCCTCCCCCGATAAACGAACCAGGCGCAATTGAGGTCTACATTTTCCACATTTGCAGGAACGCTGGCAACTGCGCATCCCATCCACATCCACTGAGGTCAATTGTAATGCTACCCACTTGGGTTTCAATTTTTATAAGCTGATCTGAGTGCAACAGAATTGATTGGCAAGTTAATGAGAAATTTCCAATTTATGTGGCCTATGCGAGTTTATTGTTTTTATGTATGTATGTATGACCCAGCAAATGTTAATGCCTACCAATTGCAGCGCAATTTAAGGAGGTCAATTTCGACTACTTGGAAAATTATTGATCAAATTTGTTCATTAACTTTTAAGCTTTTAAAAACCTGTACCAAAGGTAGAACAAATTTATGGAAAATATAATGCTATATCATCTCCGAACCTATCTTTTCTTCTTCTTTTTTTCACAGGACAACTTCGAACTTATAAAGAATATATATTCAAAATCAGCACACTAAAAAAAAACGAGAAGGCAAAGCTAACTTCGACTGTGCCGAAGTTTTAATACTTTTGAAAAAACTTTACTCCAACTGATTTAACTGGAAAAAAATATATATAGGATATAGATATCAGATATTTAAAATTATTAAATCATTGATAATAAAAATTTGATACCATAAAAAAAACTTTTCTTAGTAAAACACATTTTCCGACCGATCGGTCCTATGGCAGCTATATGCTATAGTCATCCGATTTTGATAAATTTTTTCAAAATTATGTGAAACATATAAAACTAATATATACCAAGATTGGGGACGCTACGATAAAAAACAAAAAAGTTTTTCTCACTAGAACTAGTTTTTTGACCGTCCGTTTATATGGCAGCTATATGCTATAGTCATCCGATTTTTGATAAATTTTTTCAGAATTGTGTGGAAACATATAAAACAAATATATACTACGATTGAGACGCTACGATGGAAATAAAAAGTTTTTTCTCACAAAGACTTTTTTTTCGACCGATCGTTCCTATGGCAGCTATAAGATATAGTCATCCGATCCAGCCGGTTCCGACATATTAGTTGCGTGCAGAAGAAGAAGACTCTGCCCAAAATTTCAGCTCATAGCTTTAAAACTGAGAGACTAGCTCGCGTAGAAACATACAGACAGACGGACAGACAGACGGACGGATGGAGAAGTGGAAATGAACTCAGCAGGTCGTCCTGATCAAGAATATATATAGTTTATGGGGCTGGAAATGAATATTTTTATAAAAATTAATTTTTCGGGTAAAGAGGGGAACAATTCAATTATCTTTGACCAATAGATCGATATCGAATTTAAAAAAACGATAGTGGACTTGCTGAAAATCTAAAAGACCATTAAAAAGACTAAACAAAAGCGTGCTAAATTTAATGAAAGAGGTTAATCAAAAATTCTTCTAAATTAAGGGAATGATTTTTTTATATAAATATATATCTTTAAACAAAAATCGAAAAATATAGAAATATTTTTTGGCATAAATAAAATTAGTATACTTTAGGGACACTCACACTATTATTATTACGTTTATGTTTATTAAAAATCATTCGTTTCGCCCCTTAAAGTATGCAAACTTTATTTTCTTAAAGAATTATTTATTTTCACGAGATAATTAGTAGTCAATTATGGCAGCATCAATATAATCCACATTGTGCATGCACTCAGATTGTCGGACCAGTTAAAGGTATACATAAAATAATTCGTTTTAAGGCTACTCAAAAATAAATATTTTCCTTAAACATAGCATACTTTGAAGGGCGAAAATCATACTTCTTATTTGTGCATAAACGTAATATATGTTAAAAATGTAAAAAAGACGAGGTGTGCTCAGAAATCTGCGAATTGCTTGGGACCACATTTGTTGAACGCAGAATTGAAATGACTTTTACTATAATATTTGGGTAAAAATCGCTTAGAACAATATTGTTCAGCCAGTGGTCGGTAAAGTTGAAATTGTAAAAATTACATATCTATAACCCTGTATTTCTTAGCCATCGCGTTGAATCTTTTATAACTCTGATTATAACATATTTGATTCATTTCGTCGCTTTCAGAATTGACAAAGTTACAAATATTATTACAACTTAATGGAGGAAAATAAGCAAAAGGCAGTTTTTGGGACATAATCGTTTTGGGGTGACCACAAACCAAGTATGAGGAAATGCTTTACTCGACCAGCCCTGTGGAAAGTATATTCAAATTTTTTTTTGTTTTGTTACTCTATGTTATTGTATGAGATGAGTAAAGTTGTGTTGTTTGGTGGAAAAGGTGGAGGTGTCCTGCAAACTCAGAATGCAATTCAAAATGCACTGCAAAAACCATTAAACATGCAAGCTCAAGCTTATTGAAATGTAGTTGATGTTCTTACTTTGGTGTAGATCCAATATATTGGATAAAAACCATAATGGATTAACATGCATACATCAATACTTTGGATACTGTGATGCTACACTTTGCAGAATCTGAGTTGTCGCTAGTATGGGTCTTTTAAAAAGACAATGACTCAGCAAGAATGTAAAGTTTTTGATCGGAAAAATGCTGTAAAAGGTTTTTAGTGACCTGCACACTTTTAATCAAAAATTTGTGGTTAAGGAAGGAGGTGTAATTTTAAGTTACAAAACAAATTTTTAGATGGGGAGAAATTCGAATACCCAAGATTGAGATTTGGCAGTCCTGAAAAAAACACTGATCGATAATCACCTGATATTACTTCGCATCTCTCTACTTCGATATCAATATGGCTCGTGGAGCACAATTTTTAATGAATTCAGTCGAACCTAATTCATTACTCCGAGCCTGATAGAAAGAAGGTGCCGTAAATATATTAGAAAAAAATTAGAATTTGGGGGTTTGGTGGGGGGTTTTAAGTCATTTTTTTAACCATGGACGAAACACTAGTCCATCATTTTTCTCCCTAGTCAAGACTTAGAAATGAACTGAAAATGATGAATTGGTCATTTTTTAAAAGGAGAAATGCATTCTCATTCGCAGGCCATCCTTGCCCGTGGAATAATCTTCTGGACGATGCACCGGGAAAAATCTTAATGAAAATCGCGAAATCAATGAAAGTTAGGCTTCATCGAAACAATGAACCAGTTCTGAATCAAAGTTTTTGCCATAAAAAAATAAGTAAAGAAAGCAATTTTTAATAACCAAGTCAATTTATTCTTATTCCTTAAAAAACAAAAATATATTTTATTCAAAAAGTCAAAGACTTATCAAACTGCTTGTTTGCAAGTTGTAGCCTCAGCCATAATCGGGGAACTTAAAAAACTGGCTTACATTTTATGGCTACCTTAAATCAAAATTCAAAAAATGATTGGTATTTGTTATTTTTTAAGATCTTCAAAGAAAATTTTGTATATTTTATGGCGTTGCAAGGCACTAAATCCTTACTTAATTTTTTAGGACTTATATTATTATATTTATTTGTGCCAATTTTTTGGAATTTTAGTATTTTTACTAAAATTGATCAAATGAAATTTGTACTTCAGGTTTTTAGGTTAATTTAGGGTTTTATATTAATTAACAAAATTTGTTGTTTTGCGCTGGTTCTTCTCTGCTAGCTGCAGACTATTCCGTAGCTGCTCCACCAGCTGGCAGGCCTCCAGATTGTGTTGCCAAATGGCAAATCGTTCGACGCTGTTTAACAAATCCAAAACATTGGGTAACTGCAGTATGAGATTTGCAGATTCTGTGGAAGTTGACAATCCAGTGGGTTGAGTGGTATCGGGTGTCAAATTTGGCTTTTTGTGTAAATTAAGCTTAGTTTCGGTAGTGGAATCACATAATTTTGGGGGCTGCTCGGTGGATAGTTTGCGTTTGCTTGTGGAAGCTACCTCATCTACTTCGGGGGAGTTAACAGGCGGCGGTGTAACTAAAGGACCCAAATCCGTGCGCACACGTATGAGCAGTTTGGGTAACTGAGGTCGCTTGATGTTTGCATATGTTTTTAGAGCTGGACGTACCACAATTTCGGAGACATTTGGAGCAGCTGTTTCCTTTGCCATTTCTGGTAGATTTAAATAATCTCTTAAAGTGATCTGTTTCGTTGCCTTAGCTAAGGGTTTTTCCATAACATCTCCATTCACATGAGCTGCATAATCCTTTAAATTGATGTCGCCCAAGTCTTCATCATGAATCACCAAAGTAGATTTTGATAGCACCAAACTGCAGTCAAAGGAATCCGCCGAAGCATCACTTTCTCCATCACTACTTAGTTCAATGACAGCATTCTGGGACAGTTCCTGGACGTCTGTCTGCTCTTTATGGCTGGTTTGGGGTGGTTGGAGTTGTTTTAAAATACTATTTGGTTTTTTCGCTTTGACCATGGCGTTCCTGTCATTCAAGTTCTTAAGCCAGTGTTCCACCCATGTCATAAATTCATTGTGTAAATTAACTGGCAAGGTTTTCTTTAGCTCCTCGCAGCAATCCTTGTCCAAATGATAGCCAGCTGGGCCTTTATGCACCTTTAAATACTTGAGACCGTGGCTAACCAAGGACTTCCAGGCTCTACATAGGGAAACAGTAAATGGATGGATAAACAGAGAGCTCACAAATTTCCAAACACTCACTCTGAATTGTGGTCAAGCTCCTTGTTGCACTCGTCCATGGTGAAGACTGTAAAAAGTAGACACACTTGTTTAAACAAGGATAAGCCAGGTACTCGCTAGAATCCGTTTACCTGCGTTTTAAAGATAACCCAGGGAAAGTAAACTGTCCGTGGCCATGAGCAGCCATAAGGCTAAT
Source organism: Lordiphosa mommai (assembly GCA_018904225.1). Classification (NCBI taxonomy): domain Eukaryota; kingdom Metazoa; phylum Arthropoda; class Insecta; order Diptera; family Drosophilidae; genus Lordiphosa; species Lordiphosa mommai. The sequence continues at coordinate 42,581 of JAEIFT010000716.1, forward strand.
TTGTTATTGTTTGTCCTCAAAATAAAATTTGTGGCATGGCACTGACCACTTGCTGATAACCTAAAACAGCTGCATCGACTTATCGTAATCGACTTATCGATACAACAGAACTTGGCGGTTGACATTGAATTTGAAATTCAAATTCAAGAAGCTGATACAAATACACCCTTACCGCCCTGTTTAACGGAATAACGGCCACACCACCCAAAAAAAAATTAATAATTAAAAAAAAATTGGGTAGACCTTGCATCATGATAAAAATGAAATCTTTGCTAATTGTTTGAATAGATGACAACACCCAACACAATCTTCTTTGTTGATGGTAGATAATAAAGCCCTGTATGATTAAAATGTAGATAGGTGTCGGCGATAATTAACTATATTCTACTGGAAAAACTTATAAGCCGCCTCTTGTCAATAGAGTCCAATTTACCATCGACAGGTTTAATATTTTTGTTAATACGTGGGTTGCTATTTAAGTTTCTGGCCTAGGTCACTTCTAGCCATTTCAGGACCAATTGGCCTTTTCCCAAAAAAAAGTTTGGACTTTTATCGATAAAAGCTCCATACAACTCTTTCATGTGTGACCACGTTTGATATCGATTAACGATTAATCAAAAACTTACCTCGGCAGAAAAATGGAATTAACTCGTGAAAATTTTCGTGCAATCATTTTTCACAACTTTCGACGTGGATTATCACGACAAGAGGCAACGATGAACTTAAATCTTTGTATGGCGATGAAGCACCATCCTATAGCACTGTGAAAAATTGGTTTAATGAATTCAATCGCGGGCGACGCTCGCTCGAAGACGAAGGTCGTGAAGGTCGTCCAAAAACAGTCGTTGTGCCAGAAAACATTGATAATGCAAGATCGTCATGTGACATACCGTGAGATAGAGGCATCCTTGGGCATTTCTTCCACCAGCATACATTCGATATTGCATGAACACCTGGGCGGAAAAAAAGGTTTGTTCTCGTGTTGGATCCCGCACAATTTGACAATCGCTCAAAAAAAAGGCTCGTGTGGATTGGTGCAAAGAAATTTTGAAAAAATATAATCGCGGTGTTTCAAAAGACGTTTATAAGATCGTCACAGGTGACGAATCATGGATCTATGCTTATGAGCCCGAAACAAAACAGCAATCGACCGTGTGGGTCTTCGAAGACGAGCCAAATTCAACGAAAGTCGTTCGTGGAAGAAGCACTTCGAAGCAAATGGTCGCCTGTTTCTTCGGTAAAACTGGTCATGTGGCGACTGTTCCGCTTGAGCAACGTAGGACGGTCAATTCTGAGTGGTACACCACAATTTGTTTGCCTGAAGTCTTCGGAGAAATTCGAAAAACGAACAAGAGAAGACAGATCATTGTGCACCATGACAATGCGAGCTCTCACACATCAGCTCACACCAGCGCCTTTTTGACCGCCCAAAACGTCGAATCCGCCGTACAGCCCTGACTTGGCACCCAATGACTTCTTTTTATTCCCGCACATCAAGGGAAAAATGCGTGGTCAACGATTTTCGTCGCCAGAAAATGCTGTTGAAGAGTTCAAAAACCATGTTTTGGAGGTGTCTCAATCGGAGTGGAAAAAGTGCTTCGACAATTGGTTTGAGCGCATGCAAAAGTGTATAAATCTTGCTGGAGAATACTTTGAAAAACAATAAAACCATTTTTGATCATAAATATTCGCGTTTTCATTATTAGGCCAGAAATATATATAGTAACCTACGTTTCGAGATTCTTTAGTAAAGTCTAGTAAACTTATGGCCGATTTCTCATCTCCTAAATAGCTGCTATGTGTCAGATAAACATCAATTTTACTTCATGAAGTTTTCTTAGTAGGCGTGGAATTTAAAGGAAATCTTTCAGACCTTTTAAACGAATCCTAAAGAAATACATATAAATCTCTCGCCTACTAAGAAAACTTCATGAAGTTTGCTTCATCATGTAAATCCCGTCTTAGTTTATGTGACATATAGTGCTATGAAGAAGATGAGAAATCGGCCCTTATTACTTATTATTTGGGTTTGCAGCTCTGCTATAAACTAACTGAACGAACGATTTGATTATAACTTCTTAAAAAGAAGCTCGAATAGAGCCAAAACAGTTGTACTTTCGTTGTCATTTATTTTTGGTTTCTATAAACTAAAGCCTTAGAATCTAACGATTGCCCCCCACACTGCTGCATGATTCGCCGCGGTTGATGCGCAAGTTGCCCATGCAACCTTCAAAGAGAATATCGGCAATGGCCTTGCGTGCCAAAATGCGTTGCGTGGGTGCCATCTCTTCATACTGTAGGGCCCAGGATTTGGCTAACACTAAAGATGATTCACTTAAAAGAGACGCAGCATCTGGTCCATTTTTAGCGGCAGAATCAACTCTTAATATTGTCAAGGTGTTGGAGGGTTCTTTAAGGTCTTCACTTGGTGGTGCTGTTGTAGGCTCCTCGTCCTCCTCCATTTCTATTTTAGGACTGAGCAGGGAGCTTTCCTCTGACTGTGTGATGACTAACTCGGGTAATTGTTGGTGCTGGGGATTTGGTTTAATCTTCTTAAGGGGCCAATTGTGCACCTCTGATTTCTGTGGATCAATATAAATGAATATTTGTAGAATTGTAGGAATATGTAAGAATACTCACTCGCTTGTTTCTTTGCTGAAATGACTCTTGTGTCAACAGAAATGACATATTATCGTAAAACCATAATGTTGGCTTGCAAAGATCCGTATGTAGACCCAAATCCCTTTGTTTTAAAATACGCAACTGTTCCCGACGATAATTCGTACGGAATATATTAATACGACGTCCCACATCGTGTCGTGTGGCATTTGGTTGTATTTCACGTAATTTGGCCTCAAGCAAATCGTAGGCTTTTTGCTTCAATTCCTTATTTCGATAATTGTAATGATGGGTATCCCAAAGTTGAGGCATTTCTTGATAGAGCGCCAAAAACTCACGCCAAAACTGACGTTTACCAACACTAAAGCGGTCCGAATCGCGTAGAGAGTGAGAGACGGCGCTCATGCTCTCACTCTTAGAATGATTGGACTTGGACTGACAACCGTACGCTTCCATCGACAATCATGAACTGAAAAACCTGATGGAGAAGTTGATAGAGCGGCCAAAATGTTTGTGTGTGTGTATGACGAAGCGATTGAATGATTGATTAGGTTGCTGGCATTGTATATGTACATATGTGTATGTATGTATGAGTGTATATGTAAGCCAACTCAACTCAATCAATCAACGCCATACATTGCCTGCCTTTACTTATATACGTACATACGTTTGTTGGAATTTTCAACAATTTCGTATTATTTATTTATTTAATTTCAACCAAACAACCATCATCTCTCCAACCAACCCAACTTCCACTCACATCGCTGTCTCTGTATTGGTGAGAGCAGAGAGAGCCAACGGAGAGCGCGTGGCCAGCAACTAAGGGCAGACATGCGCATCAGAGGGCAGCTGCACTTTATTCAGTTTTTGTTGTTGTTGTTGAAATATAAAACAATTGAAATTATATTGAACAATCAAATGACTAGCGAAAACTGCAATATGCATAATTATTTGCTTATGTACATCATAAATAACGTTTTTAACCAGTGTTAGTAAGTACTTAAATATTTGTACAAATTTTAAAAAAAAGTTCGGGGAAGCCCTAAAATTTTGTGCATTTTTCGCCTGGTTAGTAATACCCAAGGTGTATCTATTACTGGTGTGGCGAACATTCAAAAGCTTTAATTTCATAGCTTACATTTTGTTAGTGTGCTATTCAAGCAAACGTTGTCCGTCTCACTCTTGCGCTTTGAAGCAAAAGCTTTGAGTTTACAAATTTCTTTCTTTGCCACACCGTATTAGGTACACCTTGGAAATACCCGAGGACTTGAACTGAATGGTCGGGCCTAGATATGATAAACGATAAAACCAAAACTTCAGATTCCATACTTAATTATAGCAACTCGCAAAATAGTCTAAATTTTCCCTAAGTACTTTCACTGAATTGCTCAGAACTTTTTTTGCTAATAAGGAAAATATATTTTATCCATAGATTTCCATTTTTCGATTTACCGAATAAACCTAATATTTTCTTCGAAAAGTGATGCTACGATGGAAAAAAAAAAAGTTTTTCTCACTAGAACTAGTTTTTTGGCCGACCGTTTATATGGCAGCTTTATAGTCATCCGATTTTAATTTTTTCAGAATTGTGTGGAAGCATATAAAACTAACATATACCAAGATTAGTGACGCTACATGAAAAAAAAGCTTTTCTCAATAGAACTAGTTTTTTGACCGACCGTTTATATGGCAGCTATATGCTATAGTCATCCGATTTTTATAAATTTTTCCAGTAGAAAGAATATAAAAACTGATAAACACCACGATTGGTGACGCTGCGATGGAAAAACAAAAAGATTTTCCCACTAGAACTAGTTTTTGGACCGACAGTCCCTATGGCAACATATGATATAGTCATCCGATCCCGCCGATTCCGACAAATGTGCAGCGTATTTGTATTTAAAGACTTTTTCAAAGTTTGGTGAAGATAGTTCCTCAAAAACTTGAGGGAGGAGAATACATAGAAACAGACGGACAGACGGACAACGGAAATAACCCACAGCTCGTCATGTTGATCAAGAATATATATACTTTATGTGGTCGGAATGCTTCCCTTGCCACGGCAAACATATTGATATCAAGGGTATACAAAAAATCCGCGTCGGATTTCGGAATACGAACCTTCGTCCCTAAGCCCGTAATCAAACAGCTTACATATACCACATCACTTACAATTTAGCTAGAGAATAAATGTTTAAGTACATAAAGGAATATAATTTTAATCCTTTTCATTGAGTACACCCAGAGAAATCCAGCACGATTAGGCAAGACTAAAATAGGCTTCAATTATTTTTTTCGTCTTGAATTTTCAAGAAGAAATCTGCTTGAAAACCGAGAAGACTTGTGCGCTCGATTTGAGTTTGGTAGCAAGAGAGGTGAGGTGTTCAAAACGAGAGCATTTCGTTCTCTGCTCAGGCAACTTTGTTCTAAAGCTTACAATCAAGTAGATCTATTCTTGAATTCGTGAATAACCATGCTTGAAATGAAGCCGATAAATTTAAAACCGAGCAGATCGAGCTTCAAAATTCATGCTTACTTGTATTTTCTTTTGGATCCAAAAGATTCTGTCTTGCCGAACTTCTGACACGAAATCTGCTTGATATCAAGCACGATCTGCTCGTTTTTTTCTGAGTGTATATTCTAAATATGTCAAAAATGCTTTTGCATGGAAATTTGATCTATAACGATCAATGATATATTTTTTGGTAATTTACGTAGCCTACTTTTCCTCTCGTGTTTATTATGATATTTACATGAAGTTTTCCAAATGTCAATTTATCAAAGCCCTTCAAAAGTATGCTTAATAATAAGAACAGTTTTGTTAAGCTGATCAGTGATCAAGTGTCTGCTAAACGCGCCCATTGGTATACTCTGTACCGAAGGTACACAGAGTATATTGGGTTTGTGCAAATGTATGTAACAGCCGTAGCTGAAGCATCTGACCCATAAAGTATATATATTCTTGACCGGCATCAACAGCCGAGTCGATATGTCCGTCTTGTCTGTCCGTATGAACGAAGAGATCTCAAGATTAAAGATAGAGGTTTGAGGCTGTGCGGAACATATATTTCGTATACATGCAGGCAGATTAAGTTTAGTTTTGATTTTTGACACGTCCCTGCCTCCCCCCCCGCAAAATTGAAAAAAACTTAATATCTTCCACACCTTTGGAGTTAGGGTTGTCTCGAACCTTCAGACAGATATTCTACTCATCATTCTTATCAAGCCCCCATACATCGTTTTCCGATCAGATGAACAATAGTGGCGCTACATGTAAAAGAAAATGCAACGACAACAACAACACCGCAGCCACTTCCGAGAAAGAGAGCGAGAGGGCAAATAGCTTACTGGTAATTTCACCCTGGAATTGGTTTGACGTCATTAGCTAACTGGACCCCCCCTTCTTTCCCATAGATATTTGCGTAAGTAGGCAAAGACCAAGTATGATAGGAGTGATGCAATTGAGATGGCTCAGAACAGGAAATCACGCGTGATTCCCGCGTGACTAATATAAATATGTTTATGTTAATAGGAAATTATATACAAATTTATAATTTTACGAGTTATGTACTAGGGTAATTTACCATCATTACTTATCGAGCCCCGCATCGTTTTTCAAACCAGATGATCGATAGTCGAACGAGTTGCCACCCCAGATTTTGAAAACCTCACACTTGAAAAAAGTTATCAGTTACATACAAAACAGGTACAGAGTATATTAAGTCGGGCTACCAACTTTCTTACTTGTTTTAAATATTGTATCTAAAAAACTGTCGGCTTTACCCATTTAGAGAAAATTTGCATTATTTGCCAGTCAGAACTTTGGCTCCCATTTTGCAATTTCTAGTAAATGTTGGATTTTGATATTGAACAAACCAACTAATAAAATCGTTATTAATTCTGGCGGCAATTGATTAAATGATGCTCGAACTGGCGGTCACGTAGGTTAATCAACTTCATTATAGATAAATTAAGTTAATGTACACAAACTCCAAAGGCAAGCCAGCCAGCCACCCACTTCCCCCCGCACACCCACTATAACGCAAGCAAACAGAGCAGTGTCATGTAAATATGTGTGTGTGAGTGTGGGTGAGCAGCTAGCCTCAGCACAATCAGAGCAAACGAGAGAGAGCGCAAAAATTGAGAGAGTGTAACCGCCTGGTCTGGCCAGCAGCTAAGGGCAGACATGCGCACTAGAAAACAGCGCATATATTTAGATGACTTTTTTTTTGTGCTGGCCATGAATGACTAGATGGCTCTATAGATGATAGACACAGGCATATATATATATATATATACATATTGAGATTACAGCAAAATTCATTTAGATTTACTTTTTAATGCTACATTTGATTGCATCTTCGAGATGTGTGTGTGTGTGTGTTTGTGTGTGACCTAAGACTAGAACCCCCCCATACCCCGGCCAGGCGGCGGCGAATCATCGCCATTCATTTCCCTCATCACCTCATCGGCTCTTGTGATCAGTCCAATTAGACGATAGTTTTCCTTATATAAAGCAAACTCCTCCAATAGCTTCAGGTACTTGCGCGCCTCCGCACAGCTAATGACAGTTGTTTCACCTTTGGAACTGGGGCTGCCGCATTGTTGTTGTCATCCGGGCGACGTTTGGTCTTAACGGGCGCCTTGGTTAGATTGGGCAGGGGCGGTAAATCCAAACCAGTGGGCGGTGGAGACTTTTTCCTTTGACGCATTTGCTCGATATATACCTTTTCATTCTCCACATTGGCGGCCAAAACTTCGGCCAGCGAAGTGACACTTGAACGTCCACCATTGGCATCATCTTCCAGTTCACTTCATCTTCACTTTCCAACTCCTGCTTGATTTGCACCGCAGGTTCGGCGGTGCTGGCCTTTTGCTCTTCCTCGGGGTCTTTGGGTTCCGTTTTGATATCCGTTTCCTGTTTTATATCCAATTTGGGTGGTGGCACCATTAGTTTATTTTCCAAGGTTCGGGGTTGGGTTATGCTTTGAGCCAAAGTGGCCAGGGGTATGATGGTCATGGTCATGGGTTGGGCACCGTTTGTATGCGTAGCCGATCCTATGGGTGTGGCCAGTAAAACCTTTTGTGAGGTGCCGGGAGCAGCATTGGTTTGCAAAGGCAATCTCATTAGTTGAGTCAATTGAGGCGGCTTGAGGGCTCTTGCCAGATTTAGCTCACTAATTGTGGGTTTAACATCCTCGGGCTCCTCCTTGCCACTAATATCACCACCACCATCCACATCCACCTCATCATTCTCACTGATATTGCCCGTATGACTGCCCAACGAGCTGCCCAGGCTAACATCTTCATCCTCATCCTCAAGATCAGGCTCCTCATCCTCGGGACTACACTCGGACATGACATCCTTGACTATATCCTTAATCTGCACCGAAAAGCCTTGGGTATAGCCTATTTTCAGCAATTTCGTGTCACTGTGCTGTATGTTGTAGGTATTCCGGAATTTGTCACACCATTCCTGATGCGGAAAAAAGTGATTTAAGCCCATGGAGCTCTTAAACTGCAAGGCCATCTTTTGTATGAGGCCATCGGATATACAGAAATCCTTGTAGTACATCATACGCCGTATCCAATCGTAAACGGCACGTCCCAGCATGGATACCCTCACGGTTTTGGTCTCCATGGTGCGTGCATCTTGGCTGCGACGGGTACGCTGCTCCCAGGCACGCAGTATCTCCTCACGTTGTTGGACTATGCGTTTAATTTGGTCCGGACTGCAATTGAATAAGCGACCCACATGCTTGTATACGGGCAAACGATCATATTCCCGTAGAGCGGCCACTTTTTCATTCAAGGCCAAAACATTTTTGCGTTTGATGCGATTGTCAAAGGCCACCTTTTCGGAGGCCGGCAAGGTGTTAGTGTACGTGGAAGAAGTGGGTGGTGGAGGCGGTGGTGGTGTAGCCTCCACCTCGCTTAGCTGTAAGTAGTGGGTTTTAATCTAAACATCTTGTTGTTAATATTTCATCACCTACCTTGGGTTTCTTGTCCTCCACTTTGGCAGGAATTGAAGAAGAAGCCTTTGGGTCTTTCAATTGTTTGCGTTTTTCGCGTACACGCATTGTTGTTCTTGTGCCTTTTAATTACAGTTGTGCTCTCACTTACTCAGCTGAGGGTATGTGTGTGTGTGTGTGTGATTGCAATGGCTACGATTATGCGCGTTGGCTGCCACAAAACCTCGCCACATTCATGTTTTTTCCTTATTGTTAAAGATTTCCTATTTGTTTATTGTTGTCGTTGTTTTTGTTTTTTTTTTTTTTTAAATAATAATTGTCGCTTTGCTGCCGCTGCTGCTGCTGCACCCCACACGCACACACGTGTTGTGTTTGGCTTAATTTTCCAACGTCGACTAGAACGTGTGCATATTAAAAATAGCTGCTGCCTCTGCCTCGTGCTCTCGCGAATGCGCAGCGTTGACGAGAGCGTCATTCTGCGCCGGCCTGGTGTTTTGCTTTTGGCTGATAAGGTGAGGAGGTGGGTGGGTCGGCTGTGTGTGAGAGTGCTTGTGGGAGAGAGTCCAACAAAACAAAAGGCCGCTACCCGGAGAGAGGGTGGCATTTTCTAGTTGATGAGTGTGTGTGTGTGTGTGTTTGTCGCGTGAGAGAGAGAGAGCGTGTACGTGTTTGAAGTTCTACTGCGCAGGCGACAATTTTACTGTTAGCTTTTGCCGATTTCGATCGCACGGCGTTGGCAATGCCTTTAGTCAGCCATTTTTTAACTGATGTACGTTTGTATGTATTTACACATATGTATGTATGTATTTAAGAACTTCAAATTTAGCGCCAAACCAAAATTGATTTCAAAATGTTAAGTGGAAAAAGTGGCTGTGATTGATGGAGATTAGACAAAAAATGGTAACAAATGATCGGCGGATTTGAATTGCTTACTTAAATTGGCAAACACAAGAAATTAAGTGTTTTTTGTAATTCAAGTTGTGTTTTATTGTATGTAAATTTAACAGTCGCCATTGCATTTGCGGTAAGTATATTAAAACCATTTTCAATACTGTTTGGAAGCAAAGTGATAGCATTTTTGCTAAGTTGTTGTTGGCCAGCAAGGCTTCGCGAGAAGCTGCCAAAACAAAAACAGGTGTTCGAGCAGTGTGAACAGCCCCAAATCGCTGAAAAATACCAAAACAATTTAATTTTCGGCGTAATTTTCTGTTCAATCTGTTCACACTGTAATTTGCAATCCACTTAAGGAATATATGACAAATTCCTTCAAGGAAAATTCGAACGCCCTCAGTACCTACCTTTGGTGCCAATTTCTCATAAAGCTAGGTACTCAGGGCGTTCGAATTTTCCTTGAGCTGTCAAATCGCATATAAAAAAAATTTCTTGAGGAATTATTCCTTGTATTTTGCAATCCACTTTGGGAATATATGGCAAATTCCTTGAAGGAAAATTTGAACGCCCTCAGTTTAATGGTTCGAAATAATCCGCTATAAACTATGCCGTATCTCCATCAAAAATGGAGATCCATACTATACTATAAGACTTCGGTCCAATATGGCTCATAATAATACGCTGGTAAATACTCAAAAGGGTATATCAGCTATTAAAAACACTAAAACAGATTGAAACACAAAATCTGTCTAAGCTTTTAATTACATTACATTTTTCGAAAAATTAAAACAGCAAATTCGATTAAAATTCAGATTCTTAATTTCTAAAATTTGTATTATCATTTTTCGAACATTTCCATATTTAAGGAAGGATTTTTTAAGACTTAAAAAACGTTTACATTTAATAAGAGGATTTCTATTTACCAAACAAAAGTTTTCCTGTTTTTTTTTTAGAAATTTTGTTTTCTTTATCTTATATATGGTCATTTCACGAAAATTAAAAGTTCATTAAAATGTTTCTGTTAATTGATATTAGAAAAAGTAAATATGCAAGAACTAATTTAATTAAAGTGACATCTGTCCTAACTACAGATAGCGACAACATAGCTAGAAAGTGATTTTTTGGCCAGTTTTTCAGTTGCCGCATTTTTCTTATTATCTTCTTTAAGAAGCTCATCATGAAGATTACTCTACCCTTTCGCAATAATTTACGTAATTTTGTTGCTCGTCCATTTTAGCAATGTCCCTTCGTACCGAAAGATTGTCTGCACAAATTGAAGTAAGGGCACGCAGGAAAGTCACCAACAGATATAACAAGCTAATAAAAAGAAGAGAAATGATTGTTATATTTGTAAAGTCGATAAAGTTATCACCGTTCGCGTCCGTAAGTGTAAAGTTTATGGCCAAAATTTTCACTAATAGTTTTGACAAAAACATTTAACGAAAGAGACCGCAACGTCGGAATAGTGCTGTTATTGATTATTTTAAAACACAATTATGGCAAAAGAGTTTCTCAATCCCCGCGAGTATTATATTTTTAACCCGAAGTCAAAACCCACTAACGTTTTCAAACGTACCGTCAGGCATCATTTTGGGTTTAGAAAGCGTCGGTCTAGTCTGCAAGGCATTTTTTCTAATTTATCTGACGTATTATATATTATTTATACGTTTCTATTGGTTTTAAGAAAATTAATGCTTCCGTACTATATCACAAATTAATTTCCAGATCCCTGCAATTTCTAAATTACGAATTTTCTGTATAACGAAGTTTTTTTGGTCCCCTTAAGATTCGGTAGATGAAAGAGGTAATTTTAAAGTTCATTTCTACTATTTAGATCTTAGGTTAGACAATATAAGCTTTGGTATTAAAAATGATTCTTCAACTGATACCTGAAATTCTGGAACCGGTAATATTTCTTAAGTCTTAGTTTTTTAAGAACTTTTTCAAATTTGAAATCATCAGCGGTGTATGTTCGCTTGGACAATTTTCGAATGAATCTATAACATCATTGTCAGATTTTATTTTTGATATTTGTTTTGTATTGCTCCACATAAACGTCTCTTCTTCGAAATTAGACGTTGTTATTTAAAGTAGAATTTGATTGTAATAAGAATTTCATTCGTTAGAAAATTTACTTAATCAGTTTCGGTTTCAGGTTCGAGGGTTCAAAAATGAAAAAGTTTAGGCTTTAGGCCGATTGTGGACCGATTTGCAGTATTGTAAAGTACCAACAAATCAAACTTTTGTTAGTCCCCTCGTACAAGAGGTTCTCAAAGAAGAACTTAGAAAAAACTTAACTTATCCAAAATAGTTTTCAGTCACTTTACTTTACATAAGATACAACGGCTTTCTTAATCAATCAATCAATCAAGGAATCAATCATGGAACAACACTTCTAAGCAAACTATCAATGAAATGAAGTGAAACAATAATGATATATGACCTAAACTAAATCCTGCAAGTGACATTTTTTAGCTAGTAAAAATGGGAAATAAATATACCAACCTTATCTGGATGTGGCGATTATTTTCTTAAGATAAGAATTTCAGTTTAAATGTGGGTCCCATCACTTGGTCATGTTTAAACTGTAACCGACAGTGGACAGTGGAGAATGGCGAGTCATATACAAACTATTGTCATATTACTGGGCTGTTATGCGGCCTTGGTGCAAGGTAAGTTCAGCTAGTCAACTGTTTATCTCTCTAAATCTGTTAAATCACAGGCAAGCCGGGCTATGGTCACGGTGAACAGGATTGGGGATTTGTGGATGTACGTCCGGGCGCCCATATGTTTTACTGGCTCTATTATACCACGGCCAATGTCAGCAGTTATACCGAACGTCCGTTGGCCATTTGGTTGCAGGGTGGACCCGGTGCCTCTTCCACTGGCTATGGCAACTTTGAGGAACTGGGACCTTTAGATTTATATGGCAACTATCGCAATTGGACTTGGGTCAAGGATATGAATGTGCTGTTTATAGACAATCCTGTGGGCAGTGGTTTCAGTTATGTGGATAATACGGCCTATTTTACGGCTACCAACAAAGAAATTGCTTTGGATCTGGTGGAACTAATGAAGGGTTTCTATGCCGCACATCCCGAATTCGAAAAGGTGCCCTTGCATATTTTCTGCGAAAGTTATGGTGGCAAAATGGCTCCCGAATTCGCCTTGGAGCTGTACAAGGCCAAAGAGCGTGGAGAGATTGTCAGCAATTTGACTTCCGTGGCCCTGGGTGATCCCTGGACCTCGCCCATTGATTCGGTTTTGGCTTGGGGACCGCTGTTAAAAGAGATGGGTATAGTGGATCATGATGGTTATGAGGCCATAATGGTGGCTGCCAACTTTACGGCGGAATTGGTGGAGCAAAAACGTTGGATACAAGCCACCGCTCAATGGGGCAATACCCAGGGCGAGGTGTTGAAGGCCTCCAAAGGCGTGGATTTCTATAATGTGCTGAAAATGACGCGCGGTGATCGTTATCAGAGGCTGCTAGCCTTGAAACCTGAGGGTGAGTGAGGGGTTTAAGCAAAGAGCTTACTATCCCAAAAACGACCGAAATCGTATGGGAATGGGGTCGTTTTTGAGTCGGAAGGTATAGCTAGATGTGACATCTTTTACAAAATTATTTGTAAGGCAAGTCAAGTCAAGCACGAGTAGGCACGAGTAGGCACGAAGTGGCAATTTCGTGCTTACCCTCTTTTAAGAGAAGTCACATCTAGATATTATATACCCTTGTGTTCTACAAATCGCTTTCAACCCCTAAAACGACCCTATTCCCATATGATTTGGGTCGTTTTTGGGATCGAAAGCGATTTGAAGAACTCCTGGGTATAGCTAGATGGGACATCGTATGCAAAATTATTTGTAAGGCAAGTCAAGTCAAGCACGAGTAGGCACGAAGTGGTATTTTCGTGCTTAACCCCTTAAACCACATTCAAATTTTATTGTAAGAGATGTCACATCTAGATATTATATACCCATGTATTCTACAAATCGCTTTCGACCCCAAAAACGACCTTATTCCCATATGATTTGGGTCGTTATTGGGATCGAAAGCGATTTGAAGAACTCCTGGGTATAGCTAGATGGAACATCGTATGCTAAATTATTTGTAAGGCAAGTCAAGTCAAGCACGAGTAGGCACGAAGTGGTATACTTTCGTGCTTAACCCCTTAAACCACATTCAAATTTTATTGTAAGAGATGTCACATCTAGATATTATATACCCATGTGTTTAACCCTTAACCACAAATCGCTTTCCGACCCCAAAAACGACCTTATTCCCATATGATTTGGGTCGTTATTGGGATCGAAAGCGATTTGAAGAACTCCTGGGTATAGCTAGATGGGACATCGTAATTAATGGTAAGTCAAGTCAAGCACGAGTAGGCACGAAGTGACATTTTCGTGCTTAACTTCAAATTTTATTGTAAGAGATGTCACATCTAGATATTATATACCCATGTGTTCTACAAATCGCTTTCAACCCCAAAAACGACCCTATTCCCATATGATTTTGGTCGTTATTGGGGTCGAAAGCGATTTGAAGAACTCCTGGGTATAGCTAGATGGGACATCGTATGCAAAATTATTTGTAAGGCAAGTCAAGTCAAGCACGAGTAGGCACGAAGTGGCATTTTCGTGCTTACCCTCTTTTAAGAGATGTCACATCTAGATATTATATACCCATGTGTTCTACAAATCGCTTTCAACCCCAAAAACGACCCTATTCCCATATGATTTTGGTCGTTATTGGGTCGAAAGCGATTTGAAGAACTCCTGGGTATAGCTAGATGGGACATCGTATGCTAAATTATTTGTAAGGCAAGTCAAGTCAAGCACGAGTAGGCACGAAGTGGCATTTTCGTGCTTACCATATTCAAATTTTATTGTAAGAGATGTCACATCTAGGTATTATATATTCTTTGGCTTTATATAAGTCTTCAATATTGAAAACTAACCTTCTTTGCCTTAGAGCTGCTCTACCGCACCATGGTAGAGTTCGATATAGATGAGAATCGCGATCAATTGCTGCAAAATCTTATGCGTGGACCCGTAGCCGAAACTTTGGGTATACCCGCTCATGTCAAATGGGGATCCCAGAGTGGCAGCACCTTTGACATACATCGTACCGACTTCATGAAGCCTGTCATACATATAGGTAAGAGTTTAGGATCATTCACCTAACCTAACTTTTAATATATCTCTTTTCTATCCAGTTAACGAGCTGCTGGAGAAGACTCCTCTCAAGGTGGGCGTTTTCTCTGGTGGTCTGGACCTGATTTGCGCCACTCCGGGCACTGTCAACTGGATTGCCAAACTAAATTGGAGTCGCAAAAACGAATATCTGTCCGCCAAACGTAATGCCATCAGTGTGGATCGCATTCTAGAGGGTTACGAAAAGTCGGGCGGTAACTTTACCATGTTCTGGATTAATCGTTCGGGTCATATGGCTCCTGCCGATAATCCTGCCGCCATGAGTCATGTCCTGCGCGAATTTACCAACTTCGGTTGAAGTTAAATAAAACAGAAAAGAAAAACCCAATTTAATCTAGGCTAATTATGGCACAACCCTTTTTTTATGACGTTGGTATTATTTATTTTGCAAACAATTGACAAGTGGTATAAATTAAATACCTTAAAAAAGATACCGCTACGTGCTTTCATCTGCGGGTCATAAATACTTGATACGTAACTCAGCTGACTTCTTCATAGATTAGAAATTCGATGCACACGGCCAAACCGAAAGAGGGTTTTCTTCCAATGTTTGTTACGGGCCAGGCGATCAGACAGTTGTCGAACTCGTAGGTGTGCGGTTGGTGCAAAATGTTTCGTTTACTAAACAGCGCATTGGCGCTTCTCGCTCTCTTCAGCTTGGGTGCTGTGGACGGTAAGTTGGTGAAGAATGAATACTTTGATATTCCAATCAGGTGTGAGGTGTTAATGAACGAGAAAGTGTTAAAGCGATCAACTCACTTTTATGAAACGAAATTTAAGAGATCGTTATAAATAGACAGCGAATTTTGCATATTTTCAGATAGAATTTAATCCAAATAAAAGTAAAAGTGTTGAAGAGACAAAATTAATCACAAAAATGGATCTTTAACAACCCATTTATCCAGGCCTACTAGGAAATATTTAATAAAAAATGCGCGATTAAGATACTTCTGGGGTCAACTCATTATAGATAATAAAGAATCGTACCCGGTTTTTAGACAAGCTGTAGAAAAATAACTCAAACTCGATTAAGGTCTCAGTGTACATACCAAGAGTCAATATTTGTGTACCTTTTACCTTACCTCGGTATTTAAAATTTTGAAACCTTATACCTAACTCATAGGAAGCCACTACTTTTTTTAATGAGCATTAACATTTTGTCAAATCAGCAGAACCTTATACCTCTTACATTTTTGACCTAAACCCAAACTGGAAAATTTTTTTAAAAAATAAGTTTCGGTTCGGAGATTATTAAAAATTAAATTTCGAAGAGTCACTACGTCTGATTGTAAAGAAGGAAATAATGTTATACGAAAATCGACTCAAAATTCGGAACAGGGCCCATAGACTCCTTCGAAAGTTGCAAATAATTTGAAAAAGATCTAAAAACGAAAACCTAAAAAATATTGCGCTAACTTAGTTTACGTATACATGAATTTTACCAGGAAGATAAAGTATCTACACAGAAGAATAAACCCTAGATATTTGTACGAAAATCAATCCCAATCAATGTCAAGTTCGAGACGATTAATTTGTGTACGAATTTTCCAATTCTGAAATTCTTGTCTCGATCCCGTCTTTTTAACAACACACGGGATTGATTTTTGTTTTCTTATTAAATGTAAAGAGAATGGCCGAGATAAAAATTTCGAACTTTCAGTTACTTTTCGTTCTTTCGCTATGCCATTATAATTCCGAACTTGATTTAATCTCTATGCAAGACTATTTAATTTTCAGGTAGTTTTCGATCTTGAAATAAGACTTTTTAGATTGATATAGGAATTTTAGGGCAGTTTTATTCATTCGTACTTGTTTTAAGTACAATCAAGTTCGACTCGTACTTAAAATTTTAATTTGAATGTCGGGACCTCATTAGTTTTATCTAACTAAATGACTAATATCGGCTAATTAATATGATTATATCAATTAAAATTTCTTTTTACCAAATAAAACGTATAAATAAATCGAAAAAAAAACAAACTATCCATTTTTGTTCAAATAAACCAAGGTCCGAACCTAACCCTGGGGTTCAGAGGATCCAGGAACCAGTCCGCGAACCGAACCCAAAGATTCTTCACGGGTTCGAACCTCCTCAAAAATTTTGAGGTTTGCAGCCTTGCTTTGGAGATTAAAAAATCCTACGGGACTTAAGAGAAGCGAGGTCAATAGTCGCTCCATTCTAATCCGGCTATATTTCATACTGCGCAGACCAAAGGGAGGTTAAATATTCTAGATTTGGTCGATCCAGCGAGGAGTAAAGTTGGATCATTAAATTCTTGATAAGACCAAGGACTCTTTTGGAATTGTTACAAAGGAAAATAATCTGTTTTTTCAAAACTCAACTTATGTTCGAATAGTTTAACCACATCGTCGACATTATGACAACGAACCATTCCCAATTATAGGTGTAAAGGTCATAATTTTACACGTAATAATATTATTCAAGGGAGCTATGAATAAGGTTTGATCTGAACTAGCAATTAAAGCTGGATAAAAAATAATAATAACACGAAGAATATTTTTTTTGAAGTAACATTGTTTGAATATTCATTACCATAAAAAACTATTAAAGGGTTGATTTCAAAAGAACCTTTTTGGTACCTTTACCTAGGTACTGGAAAATGCAGTATTTTTACCTAGGTGAAAATAATGCGCACCTTTCCAGTCACTGAATAACTAAAAACACTTTCGTTTTTACGCGTGTACCTTATCAATTGGGAAATCAGTTAACTAAATTTTCGATTTGGTCGGAAATCAGCTGTTCTACTACTGTAATACAAATATAAATTGTTATGGGAATATGAGTATATATACTCGAAAAAATCATGGTTCTACAAAGACCTAAATCAAGCAGTTTCGTAGACAAATGTAGTGTAATCCCGCTTTTTCTTGAACCGTGAACGGTGGTGTCATTTCATATATGAATTCCAAAGTCCGCTGTTTGATAAACATTTTGGGCTCAATTTGGTAACGCGTTGGGATCGTTTTATGATCACTTTTACGCACATTTTAAGAACAATTTGATATAAATTTGGCACCAACGATTGTATTGATATAACTGCTTGGGAATTTCAAGACAGAGTGCAAAACCGAATACATTCGAGCAAACTATGATCAGAGTTCGGTTTTCATGACACGTCGATCATGATCGTATTTTGAGCATGGCTCTGGTGCTTGTCGAACAGTATCGTTTGCTTATACGCATTGTTCGTATATCATGACCAATTTTTCTTACTCAATGAACCAAGAGCACCCATTTAAATCTACGAGTAACTGGTAAAATAAATCGAGACCCAAAAAAAATCGGGATTAATAAATATCAAGCCCCGTTCCGATCCCGACTAACGTCTCTGCAGTCCCGATTCCGACGTCAAATGTTAAACTTAATCCCGTCCCGATCCTGCAGTTTGGTTCGGCACACGCGGTTCGGTTTTTTGAGACTCTTGAACCGGACCAAGAACCTAACCCTCAAAATTTTCTAGTGAAGATGCGGATTAAAAAACATTTTTAGACACTAACTTTGCATATTTATGTACATAGAAGAACTACCTTCCGATTTCAAAGACCTGGTACTTTTGAAAGCCCTAGAAGATATAAAGGAAAACAAAGTAAGTAAATTTTGATTGAAAAAATCATGGTAAATTTGTCCTTCTCAAAAAAATAAAGCCAAATCTGTCGCATTTTTACGGATTTGCTTAAATCAAACAACAAATTTGGGAAACTGGGTATAAGGATCTACAAAGCAAAGCTCGACAAGCTAAGGAACAGTTCCGCAAGCAGAACCTTAGACTTTAAGATAGGTACGAACCTCCGGACCGAACCTTCTACAGAATTTTAAAGGTTTTCAGCCTTGATTCTATGTCCATTCTGCGCTAAGATCAAAAATAAGCTAAAATAAAACAAAATACAAATAACAAAAGAAAATTCGTGGTAAAAATAATATAGATTAGACCTAAATCTAACCACTTAAAGTAGCAATTAAGAAAATAAGAACCTATCATAGACCAAATATAATTAAATAATTATAACCTTATCTCGACCAAAGCCAAGTGGATGCTTGAATTTGTTTAATCAAAGTGAAGTGTTCCAGGGAAATCAAAGCCAATTGATTAAAAATCTTTAACCTCTCTCTCTCTCTCTTCGCAGCACGTCAGGGTTATGGCGTTGGTGAACAGGATTGGGGTTTTGTGGATGTACGCACTGGTGCCCATATGTTCTATTGGCTCTACTATAGCACAGCCAATGTCAGCAGTTATACGGAACGTCCATTGGCCATTTGGTTGCAAGGTGGTCCCGGTGCCTCTTCAACGGGCTATGGCAACTTTGAAGAATTGGGCCCCCTGAAACTCGATGGCAGCTATCGCGACTGGACTTGGGTTAAGGACATGAATGTGATTTTCATTGATAATCCCGTGGGCAGTGGTTTCAGCTATGTGGACAGCTCATCTGATTATACCACCACAAATAAACAGATTGCCTTGGATTTGGTGGAATTCATGAAGGGTTTCTATAAACTGCATCCAGAATTTAAGACCGTACCCCTGCACATCTTCTGCGAAAGTTATGGCGGCAAAATGGCCCCGGAGTTTGCCCTGGAGCTGTACTATGCCATACAACGCGGTGAGATTGAGAGTAATTTCAAATCGGTGGCTTTGGGAGATCCCTGGACCTCACCCATTGATTCGGTGCTCTCTTGGGCGCCATTCCTGCTGCAATTGGGTATTGTTGATCAGGATGGTCATGACAAGATTGAAGCTTCGGCATTGAAGACTAAGAGCTATGTGGATAAAGAGAAATGGACACTGGCCACGATGCAATGGAGCGCCACTCAGTCGGTGGTGTTGCGCGAAACGAAGGGTGTGGATTTCTACAATGTGGAGACACCCACACGCGGTGATCAGTTTGTATTGAGAGCTTTGGATGTTCTTAGTCCTGAGGGTGAGTCGATTTTGTAATTGAATTGAAAAAAAATTTAGTATTTTGTACTTGAATCAAGTACAAATGTGGTCAACAGTATGATAAGTGGAAAAATACTTGATCCAAGTATTAAATACTTAAATTTAGAAAGTTTTGGGATATCATAATTAAAGTTAATTTAGATCAAACTTAAAATAGAAAACGACCAAAATCATATGGGAATTGGTTCGTTTTTGTTTCGGAAGCGCTTTGTGGAACACCTGGGATCATTTCAGTCTAAAAAATTCTTAAGTCAATCCCAATACATTCTTGAAACAAAAATTGATTCCAAGGTACAAAATGCTTTGAGTTTTGGCCCACAAAATTCTTAAACTAATCCCAAACTGGTACTAAACTGGACTTGGGTTCGACCCTGCCTATGGAACATGCCATAAAAAGTATTCACCTTCTTCAGCTATTGGCGACAGCTGTAAAATCTCTTCCTCTCTCTTTAACTTTGCCATTAGGATCCAGCTTTAAACTGTAGGTCCCTTCTCTAGTGCTTAACATAACTAAATCAAAGAACAAGAAGATATAACTATAGCTCAGATATCGACCATCATTTCATAAGCTCACCAATTGAATTTGATAATTTCAAGGGTAGTTTTCTGTTAAAAAAAGATTAAAATTGTCCCTGCATTCTTTTAAGGTTTCCCATTTAGAGTTTATTTCGTATTCAACTTAAGAAATTTTGTACTTGAGTTAAGAACACATTTTCTATAACTATTTGACTTTATACTTTTTGTTGTTTTTGAATACTATTAATTCTCAATTCATACACCCAGAAAAAAATGTCATTCTAAATTTAAGAATGTCCATGATTAAACTTAGACCGTTTTGATCTAAAAATTTTAATTTAATTTATTAAGAAATCACATAAGAGTTAGAATTATAATAATGCCAAACAAACCATTTGATTTCATTTAAATGGACTTTATAATCAAAAAAAACGAACTTGAAATCAGAATTTTGTTCTCAGATTTAGAAATTCCGAACTTAGTCAGCTTTTGAGATCGTTTGTAATTGAATTTTTTTGTAGTTTTCGTATTCAATCGATCGTTTTTCGTATTCAATTCAAGAGATTTTGTACCTGAATTAGAAACGCCTATTCTAAAACAAGTTGTACTGTACTGTAAATACTAAAAGTTCTTAATTCGAGAATTTCTGTTCTTAATTGACGTCTGCTTTTCGTACTCAATCCATGAAATTTGGTACTTGAATTAAGAACACATTTTCTAAAACCTTTTGTATAGCCAAAAAATACAAAAAAATTCTTAATTCAAGAATTTTTGTTCCTTTTAAACTAATATAAACGTTTCTTTTTGGTTCTTTTGTACTTGAACTAAGAACGCATTTTTCGAAAACTATTTGACTTACTGTAAATTCTAAAAATGCTTGATTCATGAATTTTTGTTTCTTTTGAACTAATATTAACGATCGTTTTTCGTATTCAATTCAAGAACTTTTGTACTTAAATTCAAAACTCATTTTCTAAAACTGTTAAAACCTCCTTAAATACTAAAAGTTCATGATTCAAGAATTTCTGCTCTTATTTAACTTATGCTTTTCGTACTCAATCTAAGAAATTTGGTTCTTAAGCCAGGAACACATTTTCTAGAACTGTTTTAATACTAAAAATTCTAGATCCAAGAACTTTTGTTCTTAGTTAAATAAAATTAACGTATGTTTTTCGTATTCAACTCAAGAAATTTCGTACTTGAATTAGGAACGCATTTTTAAGACTAATTTGAATTACTGTAAATGCTAAACATTCTTAATTCAAGAGTTTTTGTTCCAAGAAAATATATTTTCTGCTTGTACATATCCATATAAATTCTCTCCTAACTTTTTCACTTTTGTTCTCTCCGACTGTAGAGCTCATGTACCGCACTCTGGTGCACTACGACATTGATGAGAATCGCGATCAGAAGCTTGAAGAATTGATGCTGGGTCCCGTTACCGAAGCTTTGAATATCACCACCGGCGTTAAGTGGGGTGCCCAGAGTGGTACCACCTTTTCCAAGTTAATGGGTGACTTCATGAAGCCCGTTGTACACATAGGTAAGTCAATAAAAAACATCGTGGGAATGTATCAACTTCTAAAGGATTTTTCTGTATTCCTGTATAGTGAGTGAACTGCTGAACAACACCACTGTCAAGGTGGGAGTATTTTCGGGTGGCTTGGATTTGATTTGTGCCACTCCAGGCGCTGTCAATTGGATTGCCGATATGGAATGGGAAGACAAGAAGTCATATTTGACTGTTCCTCGCAAGGGCATCAATGTGGATCGCGTGCTTGAGGGCTATGAGAAGACGGCCGGAAATTTCAGCATGTTCTGGGTGAATCGTGCGGGACATATGGTACCTGCTGATAATCCTGCAGCCATGTCGCATATTTTGAAACACTTTACCCATTTTGGTTAGTGTCAGTGGGTATACGAAATGTTTATAACTAAAAAGTTTAATAAAAGCGTTATTAGAAAATTGTATTTGGGTGTTTGGGATTTTGAAAGCCGTATACTTTTAATAGTATTCAAAGCAATTGCACGCACCCACCAGGGAATAATACCGGAACCAGAACCGAAACCGTAAACCGTAATATTACGTTTCAAGCCACGTACCGGTATCGAAACCGATATAATAGGAACCGAAAAACCCGGAACCTTACCGAAACGATAATACCGGTACTGTTTGGGTTTCTTATTATTTATCTTACTGATTTATGATTATTTGAAATATACATTTATAAAAACTCGTCCTTAATCAAACTCTTTTTTTAAGATATAGAAAAAATTTTCTAAAAGCGGAAAATGTTTTCTTTGGTAAATATAAATCCTCTGATGCAATAAAGGATATCTTACTCTTAGAAAAATTCTCCCTTAAATATAGAAATGTTAGAAAAATGTACTAAAAATTTAAAAAATGAAGTTACTGAACTTTAATCAAATCTTGGAATCAAATTTAGAAATATTATTTTCAATTTAAAAAAAGAATTTCAATACCGGAACCCTTAACCGAAATAAACCATTTAAAGACAGGTACCGTTAACGAAACCGGAACCGATATAAAATTTTTTTTAAAACCGAAAACCGTCAACCGTTATAAAAGGAACCGAAAAAGCCGGAACCATACCGAAACGCCAATACCGGTATTGTTTTGGATTCTTACTATTTATTTGGTTTATTTATGATTATTTCAAATATATATTTCAACTGGTAAAAAAGCAATAGCCCTTAAAAAATAACCAGAATTGAATTCACTTTTTAAGAAATAAAATATAAAGAAAACAAAATTTCTGAAAAAATCAGGAAAACTTTTGTTTGGTAAATATAAAACCTCTTATTAAATGTAAAAGATTCCTAAGTCTTAAAAAATCCCTCCTTAATATTTAAGGAAATGTTCGAAAATGATAATATAAATTTTAGAAATAAAGTTTCTGGATTTTAATCGAATTTGCTGTTTTAATTTTTCGAAAAATGTAATGTAAGGAAAAGCTAAGGCAGATTTTGTGTTTCAATCTGTTTTAGTGTTTTTAATAGCTGATATACCCCTTTGAGTATTTTACCAGCGTATTATGAGCCATATTGGACCGAAGTCTTATAGTATAGTATGGATCTCTATTTTTGATGGAGATACGGCATATTTTAGAGCGGATTATTTCGAACCATTAATAAGAAATATTTTTTTCAGCTTTATGACAAATTGGCCCTGGGCGACATAAGAAAAGAGAATTTCCTTAATTCTAGGTTTTTTTCTGAGTTTAGGGATACCACTGGAAGCGTGAACAGAAGCGTTTAGGGAAATTGTTCGACCAAAAATAAAAAGCCTAAAAATCGGTAATTTAAAAAAAAAAATTTATGTGGTGTATTCTTAGAACACATTTTTTTAGTTTCGATTAAATTCCCTAATTTTTTTGGATATCTTGAAATAATTTAAGTTTTTTTATATTAAAAATATTATACTAGTACCGGTACGTACCGGTATACCGAAATAAAAATCTGAGTACCGTATCGGAACCGAAAAACAAAATCAACTAAAAACCGAAATAGAACTTTTACCCAAAATGTTCATTTCGGTACGTACCGGAACCGAATTTCGTTTCGGGATTAATCCCTGCTTATGGATGTTGTAGCTTCTGCAAATCTCTGTTGGTTTCTTGCCATCTTGGAGTTCATTTAAAATCTATATTTATGTTTTTAAAGAAATTGATACTCTGTCTTTCTTCTCTTCATTTTTATAGCAGACTAAAAATAAAAATGCAAAATGAAACCAAATGAGTGGTTAATTTGAGTGGACAAATAAAAATCAATTATAACTTTTATTTTAGATTTTAATTTTTTTAATCAAAAAATATTCGTTATTTTTTCAGATTTATTTAAAAATCAATATATAACTTTTATATTAAATTTGTATTTTTTTTACTCAAAAAATAATCGGCTTTTTGTAAGCTTAATATTAAAATCAATAGATATCTCTTATTTGTGATTTTTATTTTAATGCACAAAAATAATAATTTCCTGTGTTATATTTAAAAATCCTTAAATAACTCTTATTTCTTTTTTTTTTTATCCGTAAATAATCGGTATTTCGTGAGTTTTATTTATATGCCCAAAAAAAAAAAGTTTTTAAATAATGTTAAAAATTAATCGTTATTTCATGAGCAAATGAAAAAAATCAAGAAATAAGTATTTTCAAGCGATTTATACAATATAAATTATAATCGTTACGGTCCCTGCTCAAATGTATTAATTAGCTAGTCAAATAAATTGTCCTATCTTTGCTTTTGCTCTATTTATTTTTACTCTACTTGAAAATATGATTTATACAGATTTGTTTTGGTTTGAATTTGAATTTGAGCGCCAACGGCCTTGTGTATGCTTTGCGTAGGGACTGTCCACTTTGCTGCTAGGTGGCAACGCCCGAGCTAAGCCAAACAGCTGCAACATAATAATTCAATTAATTTCTCAAAGCCCACAAATCAAAATCATTTTCTACGCATTAAAAAAAATGGCCAGAATGCGCATACCCAAACAAAAGGTAATCCTTTGCGGCGACTATGGTGTGGGCAAGAGTTCGCTATTTCGTCGATTTGCCAACAATACATTTGTGACCGAAACAGATCGCAAATCCACACTCGGCCTGGATCATATCGATCGGCAATACGATGTGGGCGACAAGCAGATTAAGGTAAGTAAGTCAGAGTAATGTAACCAAGTGGATAATGTATGGCCTCACTCTATTGTAGCTACAATTATGGGACACTGGCGGCATGGAACGTGTGGCTTCGGTGACCAGCTCTTATTATAAATTTGCTGAGGGTGCCATCTTAGTTTTTGCCCTGGATAATGCGGCCTCCTTTCACTCACTCTCTCAACATTTGCTGGATATAGTGACCTATGCGGAGAATGCCAAAATCTTTATATGCGGCAACAAATGCGATGTGGAGGGACGTGAGCCGGAGGTCAGTGACGAGGATGTGGAGGCATTTTGTGCACAATGTCATTTACTCATCAATGCCACCTTTAAGACTTCCTGTCGCACTGGCGAGGGTGTGGAGGAAATGTTTCGCGATATTTCACAACAATTGGTGCAAGCAAATCGCTCCAAAATGGAGCTGCAGGCACTGGAGCAAAAGAGTTTCCAAATTGAGCAGGCGGCCCAAGAAGAGTTGGAGAAGCTTAACGAGGAGGCCTCCTCCTGCAGTTGCTAGCAGTTGGGGAACATTGAGTTTGGCTAAAACTGAACTCAATGCAAGCATTTGTTTTTTTGGTCTTAAGTTTAGTTTAATTTATTTAACATTTAATTATTTATGATTTGTAAATATTGACGTCCACAAATAAGCATAGTTAGTTGCCTCCCCATCTTTGCCAACTGCATAATTAGTCACTAAGTCATAGAGGGGGGGAGGAGGAGGACGCTAGTCACTCCCTTGAAATACTCATAACATTTATGCTAAACAATATAATAATAAATATACATATATGCCTAGGACTGTGTCTAATCTTAGGCTGTGGCCACCGTGGGGGAGCTGGGCGCAAAGGTTAAATACAAACTCACGCCCACAGCCAACACAAAACACACACCCATGCCATACAGGACCACCTTCTCACGCATGGCCCTCAACATCATGGAATTTAATGTACGTCCAGCTCGCGAAATATCTGCATTGGTTTCCCTCAAACGTGATCGGGCACCCTGCAAGGTTTCACGCTGATGATGCAAATCATTAAGCACTTGTGTGCCCAATGCCTCGGTTTCCAATGCCACACGATATCCCTCGGTTAAACGATTACCGGTACGTTCAATTTGTTCGGAATTGTCCAGCAAACGTTGACGCTGATCATTGCTTATGGACACATCCTCATAATAGTCCAAATCCAAAGTGGTAAATGGACGCTTCTCCTTGGTTTGTTTGTACTCCGCCTGCAGACGCTTCAGCTCGGCCTGGGCCACTTGTAGTTTGCTATTGAAATTGCCGCGCTGCAAGGGATTTAGTTCGCGCACCTCCAAGACCATTTGTTCCAGCAGCTCCTGGGCCTCGGGCAAACTGCTATCGATTTTGTTGCATAGTTCATGGCGCTCGCCTAAGGAAGGCAGAAGGAAGTAGTAGGAGGGGTGTTTATTGTTTTTTTTTCCAACTTACTGCTGCTGGCTTGCTGCTGCTGTTGCTGTAATCTGCCAATATGTGCAGTTATTTCGGCTATATTGGCAGCATATTGCTGCTCATATTGTTCTAAAAGGGACATATTCTTGGCGCAGGATATGCTATTATAGCATATTGCAGCAGGGCAGGGAGTTCGTTTTGTTTAGTGTGACCTTTTCTCTGGGGCTGAACATATGTTTGCTTGGTGCTGCCACTTATTGATTAGGCAAACATTTTTTTAACGGTCAATCCGTTACAAATAGCTAAAAAAGGCTAACAGCCGTTTTACTGTATTTCAAAAAAGGAAAAAACTTTTTAAGCGCATAATTTGAAAAGTTAATGTGAAAAAGCAGTCTAATTATTATCTAGTAATCGCTATTGAATACCTTAGAACTTAAAAAAAAATACACTTCCGGCCACTAAAATAGGACACCCCTTAGGCTGAGTTCACATTGCCCGCTGGATCTAAATACTTCTAATAGAGGTAGAGCGGTAAAATTTTGTCCAAGTCTCTAAAAAATATTTTTTAAATATGGTAAGATGATGAATATGATTCACCCCCCCCCACAAATTACCTACAATTGATTTATGTGGATGAGAAAACGCTATCGAAGGCGGTCACAAAACTTTAATTTTACTGAATAAACACATCAACATAAATTTATTTGAATCATAAATAAATAAAGTTAGTACCTCTGTTTTCAATATTCATATTGGTTTTAATCAAATTTGTAGCCTTTTTCTTATAATATCAACATGATTTAACTCTCATTACCCAGAAATTCCAGATTGATTTATTTGTCGCTCTTTTGGCGCTGATTGTAATTGAAACAATTGGAATGGGGCAAAATAAACTATTGTACCGATTATTTTGTTATATTGAAAAATGAAAATGATTAATTTGGTTCCGATATTTTGACTTTCATATTTTTGATTTTTGGCCTCTAGCGGATCCAGTGTGCAATGTTCACTTATTTTAATAAGTAGCTGGCTAATTTTAATTTTAAAACTTCCTAATTTAAGTACTAAGCAAGCTCTACCTCATTTTTCAAGTTAAAAAAAAATTTTGTATTTTTATCATAGTAAGCCTTGAAACAATCCATTTGCTTAACTTAAACATTAGCTTTTAATTCCAATTCATTCGTGCTTCGCTTTCGTTGTACAGCAGACCTTTGCATCCTTTAATTTCTATTTGTATTGTTTCTTTACACTTTATTTGGACTTGTGTGACCTTTATTTTCCTTTAAGCATGATGATTCATCGATGGTAATTTATTTTCCTCTTTCAAAAAACTATAGTTTTTGATCTGATACATGTGATCGGTGGTATAACGCTCACACAGATACTTCCAAAGTTGTGTGGAGCATATAAAATTAATATATACCACGATTGATGGAGCACAAAAAAGTTTTTTTACTAGAACTAGTTTTTTTTTTTAAATCGAGTGCGAATATTAGACTTTGAGATTATGGTGGTCGATTTTTGAATTTGTTCACTTCTGATTTTCTAATTTTGTATTTTTATTTTTTAAAACTTTATAATTTTGTCTTTTTCTAATTTTGTATTTCCTGAATTAGATTTTTTCATATGATGGTTTTTCTCATATTTTTCCAACATTTTTTTCCTTTACCTTTTGGTAACCCCATTCTAGTATTTTCCCAGAAAGTGTTTAGTAACCTCTTGTTTATGGACAACAAGTAATTTTGATACTATTTTAGGGTACCTTTGAACTGGCATTGAAAGGGTTTCTTAGTTGAAGTGAAGCTTTCAATGTGCGAATAGGGAATCTGGCTTTTTGGACATATGAAATAAGGGATAATTCACTAGTCGAATTCCTCTTCAAATACCGGTTTCAGCACGAAATAAGTGTTTTGGTTCTCAATTTATTTCGGTTCTGATACCTTTTCTTAATCATTATTTCCCTATTCAATTATATATTTTTAAAGATGTCTCTTTTACTTATTATCTTAGCAATTTTTTTTTAATTTTGATCAATTTTAGAGATATTTTGAGTTCATTTTATTATAATAAATGGTATTTTAAATTAAAATTTTTTATAATGAAGTTGGGGATTAATTAATATAAATTTCTTTTTTAAGTTATGGTATTTTACAAGTTATTGGTTTTGAATAAATTTGGAGTTTTTGCTTTCCAATAATTGGTATTAGTTTTTTTTTATGTTATGGATATTCTCAAGTTTTTTGTATTTTCTTATGTGTTTCTTGTGTAGTTTTATTAAAATGTTAACATGTAAAAGCAAATTTTATAAAGTTTTCTTAGTAGGTAAGAGATATTAATGTTTTTCTATACTTTGCATTTAATCGGTCAGAATGAATTTCCTTCAACTTCAGGAAGTTTTCTTAGTAAGCGAGAGTTATTAATGTATTTCTTATACTATTCGTTAAATAGGACTGAAAGTATTCGCCTTAATTTAAGAAGAAAGCTACATGAAGTTTACTTCATCATGTAAGTCCCGTCTAGGTTTTTGCTTTGTTATTTAAATATTTGGCAAATTTCGCAAACAGCCAAAAAAGGTTGGCTTGAAACCCGCCAAACTGGCACAGCAATTATAATTGTTTTTTTTTTTTGCAACAGATTGGCAGCGCTATTTAAATTGCCGTTTCTTGCTACACCGTCTGAACTTCAGACCTTTGTGGGGGCATCATTTGGGTTATCACAAGTTGTTTTTTTTATAACAAAAGGCCACACCAACAACAAACAAATTAATCAAATTGAATAAGCCGCTTAATCAGCCGTTGACAATTTGAAATAACAGCTGTTCCCACCTTATACAAAAGAAAAACCGGTTTCTTTACTGCCTGCCACGACACCATCAACAACATGCAGGAGGCCTATGTAAATCTAAATAGCATACCCACCCATATCATAACCTATGGCAAATGGATTGAGGAAACCATAACGGAGCAGGAATTGGTCATTTGCATAACCGGTAATCCAGGTCTGCCTGGTTTCTATACGGAATTTGGGGCCACGCTGCAGCAAGAGTTGGGCGATCTGCCCGTGTGGGTGATAGGTGAGAGCTTAGTTAGGCTACATGTTCAATACTAAGTTTTAACTCTTTAAAGGACACGCGGGTCATGATGATCCGCCCGAGGCCAGCATACGAGAAGTACCCCAGCTGAGTGGCAATGAGGAATTATTCAATTTAGATGGCCAGATTAGGCATAAAATTGAATTCATTGAAAAGTATGTGCCCAGTCATGTGAAAATCCATTTGATAGGCCACTCCATAGGGGCCTGGATGATATTCCAGCTTTTAAAAGAGGAGAACATACGACAGCGCATCAAAAAGTGTTACCTACTCTTTCCCACCGTGGAGCGCATGATGGAATCACCCAATGGCTGGACATTTACCAAAATAGCCATGCCCCTTAACTCCGTCTTTGGTTATATATTCTTCACCGTGTTTAATGCATTGCCCGTGTGGTTACGTTTATTTTTCATTCAATTGTATTTTCTGTTATTCTCCATACCCAAACATTTTCTGGGCACAGCTCTAAAATATTCCAAGCCATCGGTGGCCGAAAAGGTGGTATTTCTGGCCGATGATGAGATGGCACGTGTACGCGGTCTTCAGCGGGAGATTGTACAGGAAAATTTGGATTTATTAAAGTTTTACTATGGCACCACAGACGGTTGGGTGCCCGTTTCCTACTACGAGCAATTGCGTCGAGATTATCCACAGGTGGATGCTCAACTGGATACGAAAAAAATCGATCATGCCTTTGTGTTGAGACACTCGAAGCTCATGGCTGTGATTGTAAGGGAAATGATTCAAGCGAATCGTGGCAAGTAAATATATAGAAAAATTGTATTTGAAAATTTATTTATTTTTTATTTTAATTAAAGTCCAAATAAAGTTTAAAAACAAACTGCTTAATTACACTAGTTTACAGGCGAAAAAGACCAGGGACCGAAAATAACAGTTATGAAAGTGAAAAAAAATTACTACGAAAAATGGATTCCCTGATAAAATGCTGTACCTGAATCTTCATAATTTTGAATGGCAATTCCTAAAATGGAATAAATTTTTATTTGCAATTTGTATCACAAAAAAATTTTGAAATTGTTATATTATATTTTTTAAATAAAAATTTTGTTTTAACAGTTAAATTTTAATTTTTATATACAAAATTTTGAATAACAGTTAAAAATTAATTTTTATTATACAAATTTTAATTAATTTTTATTTTGTAATTCTTATAATAAAAATTAATTTTTAATTGTTATGAAAAATTTTTTATTTTTTTTCAGGGATCGTAAATAACGATTATTTTTTCATAAAAAAATCATTCACTTATAATCACTCTATGAGGTTGAAAAATACACCAATCCAATCCCAGATGGCTTATCTGTCCATTTGCACCATGATTTACAAATCTTCGACTTTTTTGATAACTTTAAAAAATAACGATTAAGTTTTAACATTATTTAAAAACTTAAGAAATAACGATTATATTTTGAGCATATAATTAAAAATCTCAAATAAGAGTTATTTATGGATTTTAAAATAAAACTCAAGATATACCGATTATTTATGAATCAACAAAATAAAAATCAGAAAAATTGGTTATTTAAGGATTTTTAAATATAACACATGGAAATAACTATTATTTTTTTTTTGCCTCCATTCAAATTAAAATCACAAAAAAGTTATTTAATGATTTTTATATTAAGCTTACAAAAAGTCGATTATTTATAAAGTAAAAAAATAAAATGTAATATAAAAGTTAATTTCATGATTTTTAAATAAATCTAAAAAAATAACGATTATTTTTTTGATTAATAAAATAAAAATCTAAAATAAAAGTTATAAAATGATTTTTATTTGTTCACTCAAAATAAAAATCATTTTCAAATAATAGGGATATATGTATTTAAGTAAAGTCACTCTATAAATTTAAAGCAAATAAACTTTGAAACAAATCATTAGTGCGTTTTGGCTAAAATTGTAATACTAAATTTTAAAAAATATTTTCGAGCAAAATTTGTTTTTTAAATGTTTGCTTGGATAGTTCATCTACCTTCAGTTTATACAATGCCCACATATATCCCCATATAAAAGCCGATATTTGAAAATGATTTTTAATTTGAGTAAACAAAAACAAAATAATTTTTTAACTTTTATTTTAGATTTTTATTTTTTAATAAAAAAATAATCGTTATTTTTTCAGATTTATTTAAAAATCATTATATAACTTTTATATTAGATTTTTATTTTATTTTTTTCATAAAATAATCGGCTTTTTGTAAGCTTAATATAAAAATCAATAAATATCTCTTATTTGTGATTTTTATTTTAATGCTCAAAAAATAATAATTATTTCATGTTTATGATTTAAAAATCCTTAAATAACTCTTATTTAAGATTTTTATTTTTGAATCCATTAATAATCGGTATTAATTGAGTTTTATTTTAAAATCCATAAATAACGCTTATCTTAGATTTTTATTTTGATGCTCAAAAATGAATCGTTATTTCTTGAGTTATCAAAAAAAAAATGTTAAAAATTAATAGTTATTTCATGAGCAATTGGAAAAAATCAAGAAATAATTATTATCAAGATGATATAAGTTATAATCGTTACGGTCCCTGATTTTTTTTTTTAAATTACTAAACTAGTAGGCGTTAGTAAATATTCAGCCGGGCTCCCATATTCACTTTCGCAAACATTTTGCGATTTGGAGACCAAATTTGCACCTAAAACCGGTTTGAAATCGTAAAATTTTTGCGAAAGTGAAAATGGGAGCATGGCTGATTATAATGTTTTTGATAGAAGTATACATGATTTACTCATACCTACTAGATTAGAAATTTTTATAATAAAATTTTTTTCATAACAATTAAAATTTAATTTTAATTATAAAAATTACACAATAAAAATTAATTAAAATTTTTATAATAAAAATTAATTTTTAACTGTTATTCAAAAATTTTTATTTAAAAATTAAAATTTAACTGTTAAAACAAAATTTGTTTTTAAAAATCATAGAATAACGATTATTTTTTTAATTTTTATTTAAAAATTTAAAAATAATTGTTATTTCAAAATTTTTAGCCAAAAAGTTATAACAGTTACGGTCCCTGAAAAAAGACCCATTGAAGCCATTATTTGTATTTTGGAATGCTAAACTCAAAAATGAATTTCAAAAATTTTTGTATGGAATCGTTTTTGAGTTAGAATTAGTTTTTAGTTTTTCGCCATATCTCGAGTTTGAAAATTTAAATGGAGTCAAGCAGGGGATTAATCAAAAGGGTATGCAATTCCTAATAATCTAGTAGAAGAACATTTTCCCATCGGTTTAGTAGTTTGAAAGTTAGAAGCAAAAATATTTCGAAAAAATGATTTTTTTACTCAAAAACGTGAAAAATTTGATTTTCAAAAATCTGTAAGTGGTTAAAAATTAACATCAAAAAATTGATTTTTCAGCAAAGAAGAAAAATATTTGGAAAAAATTTTTATATAGATACGTTTTTGAGTTAGAATTTTTTTAGTTTTTCGCCATATCTCGAGTTAGAAAATTTAGATGGGGTCAAGCAGGGGATTAATCAAAAGGTTAGGCAATTCCTAATAATCTAGTAGAAGAACATTTTCCCATCGGTTTAGTAGTTTGAAAGTTAGAAGCAAAAATATTTCGAAAAAAATGATTTTTTACTCAAAAACGAGAAAAATGTGATTTTCTAAAATCTGTAGTGGTTGAAAATTAACATCAAAAATTTGTTTTTTCAGCAAAGAAGCAAAAATATTTCGAAAAAAATGATTTTTTACTCAAAAACGTGAAAAATTTATTTTCTAAAATCTGTAAGTGGTTGAAAATTAAAATCAAAAAATTGTTTTTTCAGCAAAGAAGAAAAATATTTCGAAAAAAAATGATTTTTTTACTCAAAAACGTGAAAAATTTAATTTTCTAAAATCTGTAAGTGGTTGAAAATTAAAATCAAAAAATTGTTTTTTCATTTACTCTAATAAATAACACTATTACGAAGAAAATAAGGTATTGATGAGGAAAATCTGTGGATAAATAGCGAAGTTTTGAGCAATTTTGTGAAAGTACTAACAGTCAAATTTGACTAATTTATGTGTTTATTAAAAATATTTTTTTTTTATTTTACTTCGTTCCATTTGTTCAATGTACGAGTTCTAATAGAAGCTTAAAAATACGAAGAAAAAAAAAACAAATATTTTCTAATAAATACATAAAAAACTGAATTTTTACTGTTAGTACTTTTTACTCAATTGCTCACAACTCCCTTTATTTATCCATAGATATTCTTTATCAATACCTTATTTTCTTCGTAGAAGTGCTATTCGTAAGAACAAAAGAAAAAAACAATTTATTTTGATCAGTTTCAAACTTTTACAGATTTTAAAAAAAAAAATTTTCCTCGTTTTTGAAAAAAAAATATTTTTTTCGAAATATTTTTGCTTCTAACTTTCAAACTACTAAACCGATTGGAAAATGATCTTCTACTATATTATCAGGAATTGCATACCCTTTTGATTTATCCTTCGCTTGACTCCATCTAAATTTTCTAACTCGAGATATGGCTTATAATGTAAGTACCGAAAAACTAAAAAAAAATTTCTAACTCAAAAACGCAACCAAAAAAATTTTTTGAAATTCATTTTTGAGTTAAGCATTCCAAAATACAACACTAAAAAATAATGGCTTCAAGGGGTCTTTATTTTTTTTTATTTTTGTAAACTAGTGTTATTTAACGGGTGAACCCGAGCGACTGCGTGAGCCCGACTTGGAGCGGCTGCCCGAGCCCGAACGTGATCTGGAGCCAGACTTGGATCTTGATTTGGATCTGGAACGAGATCTATCGGATGATTCAGCGCCCGAATCGATGCGATTCTTGGCCCGCTTACGCTGCTTGACGGCGGCCTCATCATTGCTGCCGCTGGCCGAACCGCTAGGACTGCGACTACGTTTGCGTTTAGCTTGATCACTGCCACTGGCACTGCCGGAACGGCTGCGACTGCCCGAGGGACTGCGACTGCCACTCTTACTGCCACTGCGACTGCCGCTGGGCGAGCGACTGCCACTCTTGCTGCGATTCCTACTGCGACTTCGGCTGCGTTTGCCCTCACTTTCCGACTCGCTGGTCGAAATGGTGGCCTTGGACACAATTTTCATACGCTGCTTGGCCGACAACTTCTCCTTGGCCTCCTTGGCCGTCTGTGGCTTCTTCTTTTTCTGCTTCTTGCTGTTCTTGCTGCCGCCGGCCTCCTCATCGCTATCGCTTTCATATTTCTCGGTCTTGCGTTTCCGGCCGCTTCCCTTTTTACGTTCACCCTTGTTTTTACTCTTCTTGGCCGGCCGTTCACCTTGATTGCCACCACCCGCCGCCTCATCGCCACTGCCGCCACTGTCCGACACATAATCATCTTTACGTGGCCTGCCGCCACCCTTTTTACGTTCCTTTTCGGTGGGTGCATCGGCTATTATCAATATATTCTTGGTCTTCTCCACATACTCCTGACGTTTGGCCAGCAATTGATCGCGCGAGGTTTTGGCCTCCTCTTCGCGTCGCTTGCGCAGTTCAGCCACCTTGAGCTTAAAGGCTTCGCGTTCGTCCTCCTGTTTGCGACGCAGCGAACGTTCCTCCTCATCAATGCGACGAGCACGACCCACATGGTATTGGGCCTGGGAGAGTAAATCCTGACAGGTATTTGCCTCAACGGCAGCCACTTCGATATTAAAGCGATTCTTATCGCCATGCACGGAAAGATACTGGAAGTACCTGGAAGAAGGAAGAAGAAATTTTTTTTAATAAAAAAGTTTGTATGAAAAAAAAAAAAGTTTTTCATTCGATCGGCTCAAAACTTGATTTTTAAGTAAATTAAAATAAAATAATTGAACACATTTTCTGATTTCGGAAAATTAGCTTGAAAAAAAAAATTTACTAAAAAATTTGTATGAAAAAGTTGTTTTTAAATACAAAATTTGTATGGGAAAATTTAATTTTTTAAGCGATTGACTTGAAACTCAGTTTGTGAGCTTAGTAAGCAAAATAATTGGACACGTTTTTTCCGATTTCGGAAAATTTGATCAAGAAGGAAAATTGCCAAAAAATTTGTATGGGAAAATTTTATTT
The DNA here is from genome assembly GCA_018904225.1 of Lordiphosa mommai. Taxonomy (NCBI): domain Eukaryota; kingdom Metazoa; phylum Arthropoda; class Insecta; order Diptera; family Drosophilidae; genus Lordiphosa; species Lordiphosa mommai. The sequence continues at coordinate 78,003 of JAEIFT010000716.1, forward strand.
TTTCAAGCGATTGACTTGAAACTCAGTTTGTGAGCTTAGTAGGTAAATTAAAAGATACGGGATTTTCCGATTTTGGAAAATTGGCCCACAGGGAAAATGGCCGGAAAATTTTTAATGGAATTTAATTCCTAAATTTCATCCGATTGACTTGAAACTCGGTTTGTGAGCAAAGTAAGCCAAAATAATTGGACACGTGTTTTTCCGTTCGCGGAAAATGCGACCAGAAGGAAAAGTGCCAAAAAATTTGTATGAAAAAAGGTTGTTTTTTCAACCGATTGACTTGAAACTCAGTTTGTGAGCTTAGTATGAAAAATTAAAAGTACACGTGTTTTCCCGATTTTGGAAAATTCGACCAGAAGGAAAATTCCATTAGCTAAAAAAATGGCCGGGAAAATTTTCTAATGGGAATTCTTATATTTCAACCGATTGACTTGAAACTCGGTTTGTAAGCAAAGTGAACAAAATTACTAGAAAAATGATTTACAGATGTTTTAAAATCCTTTCCCAGGGTGGGAAAATGCCCGGAAAATTCATTTGAAAAAAACTATTTTTCATTCGATTGACTTGAAACTCGGTTTGTGAGCATAGTAAGCAAAAAATTATAAAACACGTGTTTTCCCAATTTCAGAAAATCCTACCAGAAGGAAAATTGTCGGAAAATTTTCGGATAAGGAATCCTTATATTTTATCCGATTTACTTGATATTTGGTTTGTGAGCTTAAGCAAATCGGAAAATTTTTAATCGGAATCGTGTATTTTCCGACTTTAAAAAATCCGTTTCCCACAAAGGAAAATTTACCAAAAAATTTTCTAAGGATGCGAATATTCCCGGGCATATCATCTATTACTTAAACTGCAAGAAATTAGAAGATATTCAACATGAAAATAGGCAATTTTTTTAGAAATTTTGTCACAGATAAACTGAGTAGCACTTATAGCCTTGAATGGGGCAAAAAATTAAAGAATTACTTCATCATGCAAAGTTAATATTTTATCTGATTGACTTGAAACTCGGTTTGTGAGCATAGTAATGCTGAAATAATTGGGCAAGTCGTTTTCAAATTTCGGAAAATCCGCCCTAGGGAGGAAAAATTTGCCCGGAAAATTTTCATGGAAATGGAAATTTTTTTATTCAGAATTGACTTAAAACTCGGTTTTGAACATGGTATACAAAATAATTGGTAATACGTTTTTTCACGATATCGGAAAATCCGCCCACAAGAAAATATAACCGGAAAATTTTCTAATATAATTTCTTATATTTCATCCGATTGCTTTGAAAATCGATTTGTGATCGTAGTATGTGAAATAATTCGACATGTGATTTTAGAATTTTTGAAAAATCGGAAAATTGGTGGAAAATTTTAAACAAAATAATATTTTTTTTCTATTCGTTTGGATGAAAAATCAATTTTTAAAGCTCTATAAATAAATTTCATAAAATGTATGTTCACTTGTTAAAGGAAAATCCAACCACCTGAGTGGAAATTATGTGGAGGAAATGCTCAATTTTCGCCCGATTAGCCTTAAACTCATTTTCAAGGCTCTAAAGAACAAAATATAATACTAATGACATTTTAAAATTTTGAAAAATCTGTAAAATTATGAAAAAAATGCACAAAAATCAGCAAAAATAAATTTGCTTCGGTTTTGACTCAGAAAATCAGAAAAATAATAAAAAATTTCTAAGAAAAAAAAAATTTGGTAAAAATTAATTTGCTTCATTTCGAAAAATCAGGAAAATTATAGAAAATTGAAAAAAAGTCGGCTAAAATCAATTTGCTTCGGTTCAGTTTCAGTCGGACTCTTGAAAAACGGGAAAATTGAAATTGGAAAACAAAATATTACCAAAAAAAATTTACTTCGTTTCAGACTCTTGGAAAATGTGAAAAAAAATTAAAAAAAAAATTTGCTTTGTTTCAGGTTTGGAAAAATGGGAAAAATTATGAAAAATATCATAAATAATTATCTGCCGTATGAGGATCGATTCAGACTCTTAAAAAATCAGAAAAAAATATAATTGGAAAATTGGAAAAAAAAAATCAATAAAAAAAACTTGCTTCGGAAATCGTTAGGAAAATTAAGAAAATTAAAAAAAAATTTCCTTCGGTACGGGCTTTTGGCAAGCCAGGAAAAATTAAAGAAAATGGAAAAAAAATTTGTAAAAATGAATTTGCTTCGTTTTGGAAAACAAAATCAGAAAAATTAAGGATAATTCAACAAAGAAAAAGTCAGTAAAAATAAATTTGCTTCGGTTCAGGTTCGTTTCGAACTCTTAACAAATCAGGGAAAATATGGAAAATTAAAAAAAAATTATCAAAAAAATTTGCTTCGGTACAGACTCTTAGAAAATAAAAAAAAAATTAAAAAAATTTGCTTTGTTTCAGGTTTGAAAAATTGGAAAAATTATGAAAAATTAAAAAAATCTGTATAAATATAAATATTTTCAGATTCGGTTCCGACTCTTAAAAAAATCGGGAAAAATTATGGAAAATTGGGAAAAAATAAAATTTGGAAAATCGGATAAAATTATTATGGAAATTGAAAAAAAAATCAATAAAAAAATATTTGCTTCGTTTCAGGTTTGGAAAATTGTGAAAAATTATGAAAAATTGAAAAAAATCTGTATAAATAAATATTTTCAGATTCGGTTCCGACTCTTAAAAAATCGGGAAAAAATATGGAAAATTGGGAAAAAAATAAAAATTTGCTTCGGAAAATCGGATAAAATTATGGAAATTGAAAAAAAAATCAATAAAAAAATATTTGCTTCGTTTCAGGTTTGGAAAATTGTGAAAAATTATGAAAAATGGGAAAAAAATCTGTATAAATATAAAAATTTTCAGATTCGGTTCCAACTCTTAAAAAATCGGGAAAAATTAAATGAAAATTGGAAAAAAAAATAAAATTTGCTAAAATCGGAAAATCGGATAAAATTATGGAAAATTGGGAAAAAAATAAAATTTGCTTCGGAAAATCGGATAAAATTATGGAAATTGAAAAAAAAATCAATAAAAAAATTTGCTTCGTTTCAGGTTTGGAAAATTAGAAAAAATTATGGAAAATTAAAAAAAAAATCAGTATAAATAAAATTTTTCCGTTCGTTTCGGACTCGGGAAAAAATTGGACTTTTGAAAAGTCAAAAAAAAAAAATTAAGAAAAATTAAAAAATTTCACAAAATCCCAAAAAATATCCGATTTCAAACCAGATTTAACCCTTAAATATCGATCAAACTCTCATTCGTTTCTTAAGCTAAGGTCCCACAGGAACACAATTTGCCAAATTTTGATGACAATTTAGCTGAATAAGCCTTAATAGGAAATTTTCTGAGACTATTTGCGTATAGATCCATAGCTTCAGTTTGATGTCCAGCAAAATCACAGATAATGGCGATTTAGACAAAATTTGACAAAATATTGGCCTGTGGGACCTTCGCTTCATAACTTCCATAAATACTCACTTCTGTGCCAATTCCAGTTCATGTACCGCCTGCAGCACCACCTCCAGCGTAGATTTCTCATCCTTCAAAATGGCCATGGCCAAACGAGATAGCACCACGGCTATATTAAATAACAAAACGGTATCCTGTGGTGCCACACGACGTGCCCTAAGCAAAACCGATTTGGCCTCCACCAGTTTGTTGGCTCTTAGGTAAGCTCTAGCCAGATACTGCATAACCTCCACATTGTTATGTTTATAGAACTTTTTCATGCAATTCTCATACATTTGAATGGCTGAGATATATTGCTTCTGTTCCACATAGACATGGGCGATGTTTAGCCAGACATCACAAAAGTCAGCGGTGGCCTCACGCACCTGGGCAAAGATATCGCGAGCCTCGATGACACAACCCTTGTGGGCCAAAACGGCGCCAATGCCATTGGTGGCCCAAATGTTGCGCGGGTCGTTGCGCAAAACCTGGGAAAAAATGGGAAAAATTAAATTTTGAATTGAATTTTATGAGAGTTAAGTAAATACCTGCTTGAAGATGGCCAAGGCCTTTTCCTGATGCTTGCGCTCCTTTTCCTTATCCCGACTGGGTTGATGCAAAGTTTGTAGAGAAAAGTTACCCAGGGCTATCAACGAATAGGCATCTGTAGAGGTGGCTGGATTTTTGAGTATAGTTTCAAAATTTTTTTGACCCAAAGCAAATTGCATTTTGGCCAAATGTAAATTGCCCAGGAGAGAACGTGCATCGGGATTATCATTGTTAATATTTAGGGCATCCTTAAAGAAATCCGAGGCCACAAAAATCAAACCCTTATCTCGAGCCATGCAACCCAAACGTAAATAGCAGTCAATATAGTTGGGATGCTCCTTGAGAATATCCTTGTACAGTTTATCCGCCACATCATAGCTACTCATGGCCTCATTGAGACGTGCCAGATTATATTTCATGGTCACCTGTATGGACTCATAGTATTTGACATCTTTGTCCATTTCCGAATTGGCATGCTGCAAAGCCGACTCCAAGGTATCCTTGGCCATTTTCAAATTACCCAGGCGATAGTGTAGAGAAGCCACATTATTTTGTATTTCGGCAGGTATTTCATATTTGGCCTTATCCCTTAGTATACTAGAAGCCGTGCCATAGGCCTGCAAAGAGGCCTGCAAATCATTTTGTTCCAATATTTGAGCCAACTCAATCCAGGCTTCTATATCCTCGGGAAATTGTTCGGTGACTTTTTTCAAATGTGTTTTGGCCATATCGCGTTTGGTTTGCGAATTGGAATGGGCATAGAGTGAGCCCAAGATTTTCATGGTTTCATAGTTGCCCGGTTGGATTTTCAAGACTTTCTCAAAGCATTGGGCGGCCTGTAATAAGCAAAGATTTAATTAAATACAAAAATCTTTTTAATATAAAACACTTACATTCTCCGTATCCCCGCGATAGATATACATCTGACCCAGGCCATAGTGGGGTAACACAAAATTAGCTGGCGCAATCTGTGTGGACTGATAATAGTACTGAAATGCCTGATCATAGTCACTTTGGGCATGAAAACTTCGAGCCAACTGATAGCAACTCTCCGCCCGCATGGCCTCATTTTCCGTATTGTGAAATGCATGCAAAGCCAAATGATGCACCTTTTGATAATCCTTTTTGAAAAAGAAATGATTGGCCAAGTGATTCAATACCATGGGATTGGCATTGTCAATGGTATAGGCCTTGGATAACATTTGTACACCCAGCTTATTGGATTCCGGTTCCAGTTGATTCAGCTTAAGCACCGCCAGGCCTATCAAAGCGCCCACACACTGTTGATCCAGCTGCAGGGCACGCTCAAAGGCCAGTTTAGCCTTTTCGGGATTGCCCATTTTGAGAAAACAATGGGCCATGCCTATGCGCACATTGGCCGGACAATTGGGATTGGTACGCAAGGCCTTCTTATAAAAAGCCATGGCTCCACGATAATCCTTGCGATTAAAGGCTATGCAAGCTTTGCCCAATAATGAAGGTATATTCGAGGGCGATTGATTCAATACAAAATTGAACTGTGCATCCGCCTGATCCATTTTGTCGCCTTCCAGCAAACAGAAATAGGCACGTCCCAGCAAATGGCTTTGATCGTACATAATAATCTTATCCGCACTGGTATACAAATTGGTGGCCTTCATAAACAATTCACGTTTCTTATCCTTGGACTTTTCTCTATAGGCCTCTTGGACATAATGGGCAGCCAGCATGTCCAGGGCACGCATGGAGTCCTTATCGGAATCACGATACTCCTTGGTAACATCATTGCCACGTGCCTCCTCCAGTAAGGTAACAAAATCCTCGGTTTTCTTTTGCTTATAGTAAGCCAGCTACAACAAAAATAAAAATTACAAAATGTAATAAAGAAAAGTTGTTGCCCTTACTCACCGCCACATTAACCCACACATGTAAGGGAGCGCGCTCCTGCTTTAATATGCTTAATACTTCTGAACATTCGGGCAATTGATCCGGATCCACCTCAATGACCTGCAAGAAGAAGAAGAAGCATTAAGTTACAAATGCAGCTAAAGAAAAAACCGTGCCCAAACTCACCTCATCCGTGTCCTGCAGTGGTATTTCTATGCAATTGGACATGTTTGTTGTTTATATTGGCTTAAAAGCCAGCAGAATTGTGTAATTTTATGATTATTTTCACAAATTTTGCCACTTTTTTTCAATACAGTACGCCAGCTAGGGATGGTAATGACTAAACGATAAATTCAAGCCGACTAGAGATGGGCAAAAACAAAAACAATCGATATTTCACAAGTCACGAAAATAAATAAATCACGCGAAGCACGAATATAAAAAAAATTGTTATATTATTATTTATTATCAGGGACCGAAAATAACGGTTATGGGGTAAAATGTTAACTAAAAAAATCATTGGGATGCAGATGTCCTACATATACATCAAATATAAGAATAAATTTGTTTTTTTTATGGATTTTGGTATATCCAATATACATCAAATATAGAATAATTTTTTTTTATGGACTTTGGATATATGTAATGAACCGTTGTTTTTGATTTTAATTTTTAAAAAATCATTGGTACAACTGAATTTTTTTATTTTTATTTTAAAAATTATTTTTTAAAATATTAATTTTTTTTTTATTATTAAAAATCAACTGTAAAACTCATGAGTGATTTTTATTTTTGATTTCTATTTTACAAAATCAATCTTGATTTTTATTTTTGATTTTTATTTTAAAAAAAAATCACTCATGAGTTTTATAATAAATGATTTTTTTATAATAAAAATCAAAAAATGAATATTTAAAAATAATTTTTTAAATAAAAATCAAGAATCAAAAATAATTTTTCGATTGATTTTTAAAAATATAAATCATAAATGATTAATTAAAATTGATTTTTATAGTTAAAATTTGTCTAAATCGCGTATACCTCAGATTTTTCTGGACTTAAAACATAAGATATGTATATATATGCAAATAATCCCAAAAAGTGTCGAAAAATTTCCTATATAGGCCTATTTAGCATAATTTTCATCAAAAGTTGGGCAAATTATTTGCCTGTGGGACCTTAGCTTTACACATGGTTGATTGACTACTTTATAGATTTGGAAACACTCTTCATTTCTATAGATTTTTTTTAACCCAGGAGCAAAGGGTTTCCTATCTCCTGGAAGAATCGCTTTCGTATCCCCAAGAAGACTATTTGTTTTCAGCAGCAGGAAGAACCTCCGGGAAGAAGTGACTATTTTTATCCCTAGAATGAAACGCTTTCTTATCCCCAAGAAAACACTTTTTATTATCTCCAGGAAGAAACGCTTTCTTATCCTTCAGAAGGTACTACTTCTTTTCTCAAAGAAGTGACTTCTTCTTATCCCCAAGAAGAAACGTTTTTTTTATCTCCCAGAGGTAACGCTTTCTTATCTCCCGGAGGAAACGCTTTCTTATCCCAGGGATCATGGATCTGGGATCTAGAATCTCGGATCTGGGATCTGGGTATCTGGGATCTGGGACAAGGGATTTGGGCTCTGGGATCTGGAATCAGGGATCTGGGATCATGGATCTGGGATCTCGGATCAGGGACTTGGGATCAGGGATATGGGATCTAGAATCTCGGATCTGGGACCAGGGATCTGGGAACTGGGATCTGGGACCAGGGTATATAAACTTTTTTCAATTAACAATTTTCACATCAAAGCCTCGTGAGCAGGGATTAATCCCGAAACGAATATCGGTTCCGGTACCGGTTTCGGTACATACCGGAATGAGCATATCGGTTAAAGGTTCTATTACGGTTTTCAATTTATTTCGGTATTCGGTTCCGATACGGTACTCGGATTTTTATTTCGGTATACCGGTACGTACCGGAACAAGTATAATTTTTTTAACATTAAAAATTTTTAATTATTTCAAGATATCCAAAAATTAATGAATGTAATAGAACTAAAAATTGTTTTCTTAGAATATGGCATTCAAAAAAGTGTTTTTTTTTTAAATATACCGATTTTTCTTACATTTCTATATTTAAGGGAGGATTTTTTTAAGACATAGAAATCCTTTACATTTAACTAGAGGGTTAATATTTACCAAAGAAAAGTTTTTCCGTTTTTAACATTTTTTTTCTATTTCTTATGTATCCTAAAAAGATAATATGATTCTGGAAAATCTGAAAGGGCGAATTTCTAAAATGTAAGACTCTTTTCTGAGTGTATATATTGCCTTTTTTACCAGTTGAAACATATATTTGTAATAATCATAAATCAATCAAATAAATAATAAGAAACCGAAACAATACCGGTATTAGCGTTTCGGTATGGTTCCGGTTTTTTCGGTTCCTATTACCTAACGGTTTTTCGGTTCTGAAAAAATTTTAATATCGGTTCCGGTCTCGATACCGGTACCTTGCTTTAAACGGTTTATATCGGTTAACGGTTCCGGTATTATTCCCTGCTCGTGAGTGTTAACCACACTTACACTTTTTTTTGTTTTCCATCGTAGCGTCACCAATCGTGGTATTTATTAGTTTAGCCTTTTATTTATTTGTTTAATGACAAAATCACGGCGGTGAGAACCAAGCATAAGTTTCGTGTAATTTGAATAAATATGATTCAGACTTTAAATCCCACTTCAAAGTTTAATGCGAACCGCACTGTAGCTCAGATTTTTTTTTTAACGGAAAAACGCAACTCTCAAATAGTTTTGGCCCTGAAACTGCGAATATTCTAGGTGAGCTTTAATTTTCGTGACTTTTGTGAACAACTAGCAAAAAATACTATCGCTTAACTATCGATATTTTTTTTTTTATTATCGCTTTCCCTCATTTGGTCACACTTAGCCAAAATAAAAATAAATAAATATAAAAAAAAAATTAACAAGTGAAATGTGTAGCTAAATTAAACAGACAAACCCCAACCATAATGAGCGCCCTGGGCAGGCGAGTGGGTCATTTGATGGCCATATCTAGCTGCTTTCAAGCCAATCCTTTGGCTTTGTTTGCCACCTCAACAACCAGCAAATACGAACAGCTGGTGCTGCTGGCTGATTATGTAACGGGAAGCTCAAAAACAAAAACAACAAAGAATCAGCTGGGTGCGTGTCCCGCCAATTGTTATTCGCGTTATTCTGCCAGCACCATAATGACTTCCTATCGCAAGGAGCTAAATCTGCAGGATTATGATATAATTGGCTTTGATTTGGATGGAACTTTGCTGCGCTACAATCTGAAAGAGATGACCTCGCTAATCTTTGATGTCCTAAGACGTTATTTGGTGGAGCAGCGTGGTTACTCCCAGAAATTGTTGAACTCTCCATTGGATTTGGATTTCATGCAGAAGGGTCTCTTTTTGGATGGTCCACGTGGTAATGTATTGAAGCTGGGACCCGAGGCTGTAATACTAAGAGCCACACATGGCACTAGGCGCTTGAGTGAGGCGGAAATTGAGGCCACCTATGGCCCGGAGCGGCAATGGCAGGTGACCAGTGATTTTTACCGAGATCCCATGTCCACCTGGAATGGTGAGGCTGCGGAGAAAATGAGATCCCTGTTGGATTACTTTGATATGCCCAGTGCTTTGGTCTTTGCCCAGGCGGTGGATTTGGTGGATGAGGAGCAGCAAGCGCATGAGGAGTATCCCGTTTGGCGGGACTTGCAGGCGGCTTTGATGCATAACTACAATCGGGATAACTTTTATAATGATTTAAGTTTGTATTTCAAGGAGATGCGTAAGGAACCCCAACGTTATGTATTGAAGACTTCACCCAAGCTGCGACTTTGGCTGCAGGAGCTGAGGCAACAGGGCAAGAAATTATTCCTGCTTACGGGCTCCAACATAGACTTTGCCAATTTGACTGCTAGCCAGGCTCTGGGCCCGGATTGGTCACAGCTTTTCGATGCAGTGGTTACCTATGCCAAGAAACCCGGGTTCTTTATCAGTCAGCGTCCCTTTCTAAAAGTGGATCGAGTGGCCTTGAAGGAGCTAAGTCAAACTGAATTGCCTTTGGACTTGAAACTCACACCCGGCGAGATTTATTCCCAGGGTAATTGGCATCAATTGCATGAGTCTTTGGCCCAGTCCCTGCACAAACCCAGCTGTCAGGCCAAGGCCTTATATTTCGGTGATAATATTATACAGGATGTGTATACGCCCGTAAAACATCGTGATTTTGATGCCGTGGCCATAGCCGAGGAGTTAATGTTGGAGCAGTCCAGTTATCCCTTTCAAGCCGAGCTGGGCTCGAAATTGTGGGATTCATATTTCTCGGTGGGCTGCTCACCCACTCTGTGGTCGCATTTTATTGGTAAATATGCACAAATATGTGTGCCCTCCATGGAGGCCATGGCCGAAACGGCGCCCACTAAACGTTTGGTATGCACCAATGCCAGCGGCTTCTATCCCAAAATGCCCAAAGAGCTGGAGGCCTTTAATTGAAATTGAGCAGATGCTGAACTGACCCCTGCCTTAACCCAGGGCACAGAAACACAACACACACACTTTTTTTTTAAATATTTTTGCAAAGTACAAACAAAATTCTTAATGTATAATACAAAAATGTAACTAACAAAAAATATTCAAAACAAACGCTTCTTTCTTCAAGGGCTGTTAGAGATGATAGGTTAGCGTGGTAAACAAAAATCGATAAGTGTTATCGCTGTTAAATTTTATCGTGTGCCGCTAAATTTATAAAATTGCGGTACAACCGGCAGAAGGCGGTTGCTTAATTTTTCAATCAATTTGAATTTGGCAAATCAATTTAATTATTAAAACAGTGTGACCGTACAACATAAAGTTATGTTTATCCAATAAGTTCATAATCAACTTAACTTGGTTGCAAAATAAATTTAATAACGACATCAAAGTGGTCACTATAAATTGCAATAATTCCGCTTGTCCAACAAATATATACAAATTAATCCAACCAAAAAGTTAATACTTAGGTCTGATTTCTCATCTTCTTAATAGCATTTTAACTGTCAAAATAATAGTAAAATTTAGATTTATCTGTCACAAAGCAGCTATCTAAAAGATAAGAAATCAGTCCTAAATCATATTCCCCCTAAAATATTACTTTGTATTGTCCTTTTATATATGTATATCTTTCAATTGTTTTTATATATATATATTTAACTTAATGAAATAAGAATCTATGTTAGTGAAATTTTTAGTAAATTGTTAAAAAAAAAACTAAATAATAAAGTTTCTACAATAAAATAATGTTTTACTTAGAAAGCACCCGAAACGGGATTTCCAATTATAAAAAAACCCGCCTAAAAAGTCGGTACATTATCAAAAAATTAATGTATGTGACTTTTTTGTTGTTCTAGGATGAGCTTCAAGCATGTTTTCACGGACCTACACAATAATAACAACGTTATCTTTAAATTTTAAAAAATTAGTTCTTAGCATGAACATCAATAACAAATAATTTAATTATTTTTTAACCATAATTCGACAATTTTTCGGATTTTTCAAAAATTTTAATAATTCACCAATTTATCGGATTTTTCAAAAATTTTTTTAAAATCCCACTGGTTATATTTTGTTGTATAGAGCTTTAAAAATAAATTTGAAGCTGATCATATGAAAACCAAAAGAGTTTTATACAACAGTTTTCCGCGTGTTTTAAAAGCAATGTATATATTTCATATTTTTGTAAAAATCAATAAACGATGTAAATAAATTGTTTGTGTAGAGCTGATCGGTTGAAAAACAAAAGAAATTTATACAACAGTTTTCGAACAAAGAAAGATTTTCCAAATTTTGAAAGTCGCATACTTCATTATTTGAAAATAAGTTTGGAACTAATCGCTAAACCAATTTTCCAGTAGGTTAATTTTCCGGAAAAATGCCAAGCAATCATTGCTTTAATTTTATTTGGAATTTTTGAATCTGATCGAATGTAAAACAACAAAAAAAAGTAGGATACAACAGTTTTCTGGGAATTTTTCACATTTCCCGGCGGAATTTTCTGAAACCCCGCCTTACTACTCACTTTCAGATCGGCAGCTTTAAAGCGAAAAGCGCAGTTCGATCGCCTTACAACCATGTGGCACAGCATTTCCGAAGGATGCAACAGCCAATGCAATTTGAGATCCTGACCGAATTGTTGCCAGTATCAACGAAATGACGAATTTCTTGGAGAAATTAAATGCCTCCCAGTTCCATCGTTAATTGTACACGTTCTTCTGCTCGGCATTCAACAGAGACAGATTTGTTTGGACTCTTTCGATCATAGTCATATTATATAAGGGTGCCTATTCCATGCCGTCCTCGTTGTCAAAGTTTATACTCTTTTCTTTGGGTTGAGCTTTTCTCAAGTGTCCCCTCCTACATCTACTGACATTATGTTAAGTTTTTTTCTTTATTTTAAAAAATCTGCAGTAAAATATAAAATCACGAAAAAGAAGTCGGTCTTAAGTTAAGATTGGGCTCCCAGAGCGTAAGTAGTGGAAACCTGTGAGAGGGACAGCGTTTGTCAAGAAGAGTAAGGCGAAACGACTCAATGTGGCTCTGATCTACTTCATTGAACGCTAACCAGCGACTGATTGGCTTTGCTACTTTGTTTACTCTCCTGTCTTGAGGCAGGGTTTCATAAAAAGAAACAAGAAAAATTTTTCAAATTGGATTTTACGCATTTAGCTTGAAATTCTATAACTTGGAAAAGGTCGCTAAAGACTTCAAACAAGTAAAAATAATTTGTTTTTAATTTTCAAAATTTGTTAAATTTTTTTTAACTTAGCCCAGCGATAAAAGTACAAAAAATTTACTTGAAATAAATGAGCTAGTCATTAAAAGTTTGTTTTAAGAACATTATCCCAACAAATTTTATATTTTGGCCGCATACTTCACAAAAAAAAACATTTCAAATCCCAACTACACCCCAACATACGCTATTCATCTTGAAACTGGGCTTTCCCCCGCTTCATTTTTACGCCATATCTTGGAACAAGAGCCGATAGATCAAACCCGGTGATGCTGTGTTGTTAAGTTCATTACATATTTATATAATCAGATCAGAATAAGGGCGGCACCAAAAACACTGTTCTCCTGTTTGATATATAAGCTATGAATGTATTTTTAAATTCAATAAAATTAAACTCATTTTATGTTTATAAATAATAAAATTATAACCATAAGCTTCGCGTAAACCTTTTTTCGAATTAGAAAAATCAAATAAATACTTTAAATTTTACTTATGTTTTATTTTTAACTTCGCCTTTTAAGTCCAAGCAAAGAAATTTGAAAAATAAAAGCAATTTAATATATTGGCGCAACTATCGAAACTAAAAAACCATCGATATTACCAAGCCAAATAGTTGCCGATACTTTTGCTCCGATAGTGCCATCGCTGTCATTGTCCCACCTGTAGCTCGAGCTCGCGATCGCGAATGTAGTGCAATTTTAATTTGTTAAACGCGCCTTAATAAGTTAATAAAAAAGTGTAAAAGTGTTAACAAATTAAAGTTAAATGTGCGCATAAGTGTTTGCTTGTCGTGGACAGTTAATAAATGTGTTTGTTTGCTTGCAAACTTGTGTTCTTTTTTTCGTCTTGCCATTAACCGTTATGTGGAGTTTTGCAAGCGTCGACGTCGACGCCGGTGTCTTAAGTTGCCGAAAAATGTTAATAAATCAAAGTGAAATGTGCGCAAAAGGGTTTATTTAATGAAAAAGTGTTTTTAGTTTTTGGTTTATTAAACGCGGAGGTGTTTTTTTATGCGTGTGCGTGTGTGGTGCCAATTTTTTTTTTTTCTTTTTTTATGTGTGCATTTTTTGTGTTGTTGTGTTAGTGGGTGCATCAAAGCATAGAAGGAGGCAAAATGAACGGGATAATGATTGAAAAAGTGATTTAAGGTAAGTGCCAGTTCATTTACACTTCTTAAGCCAAGGCTAAAAACAAATCAAAGGCCATTTGGCAAAATTTACAGTTTTATTTGTAATAAAATGTAGTTTGGTGGCCAAAGCAAGGCGAACATGGAACATAGAAAGAGCACACCAACGCATCTTGTTGTTGTTTTTGCCTCCCGCTTAAGCGTATTTATACACTTATCCTTTTGCAGCAGAAAGTGCACACACCAATACATATGAAGAGTCATCGCCATTTTTACATGTTGTTGTTCTTGTCTCTCGCTTAAGCCGCTTGCTCAAATGTGCTTTTACATTAGAAAGAGGCACACGCCAATACATATTGAAGAGTGGCATTTTGTTGTTGTTGTTGCCTGTCGCTTAACAGAACAGAAAGTGCACACACCAATACATATGAAGATCGTTGCCATTTTGCTGTTTGTTTTTTTGTCTCTGCTTAAGCCGCTTGCTCAAAAGTGCTTTTACATTAGAAAGAAGCACACACCAATACATATGAAAAGTGACATTTTGTTGTTGTTTTTGCCTCCCGCTTAAGCGTTTCTATCCACTTATCCTTTTGCGGCAGAAAGTGCACACACCAATACATATGAAGAGTCATCGCCATTTTTACTTGTTGTTGTTTTTGCTTGTGCTTTTACATTAGAAAGAGCACACACTAATACATATGAAGAGTCTTCGCCATTTATACTTGTTGTTGTTTTTGCCTCTCGCTCAAGCCGCTAGCGAAAATGTGTTTCTCAACACTGGCTGACCAGTTCGATTATTTGGGCGCCAAATTTAAATGAATTGAAACAAAAACCACAAATTGAAACAATTTTTGTCTTTTTATACTCTGTACCGAAAGTACAAAGAGTATATTGGGTTTGTGTTAATGTATGTAACAGCCAGAAGGAAGCATCTCTGACCCTATAAAGTATATATATTCTTGATCAGCATCAGCAACCGAGTCGATATAGACATGTCCGTCTGTCCGTATGAACGATGAGATCTCAGAGATGGTAAGAGATAGAGGTTTGAAGTGTATGGAACATATAATTCTTATACTTGCAGGCAGATCAAGTTTAGTTTTGATTTTAGCCACGCCCACTGCCTCCCCCACAAATTGAAAAAAACCTCATATCTTCCACATTTTTGGAGTTAGGTTGTTCGAACCTTCTAGACACATATTCTACTCCTCTATACATATCGAGCCCCCATACATCGTTTTCCGATCAGATGAAAAATAGCAGAGTTGCCACCCCACAATTTGAAAAACAACTCAAATATCCCACAATTTTGGAGTTAGGTTGTTTGAACCTTCTAGACATATATTCTACTCATCAAAACTTATCGAGCCCTAATACATTGTTTTCCAATCAGATGAACAATAGTAGAGTTGCCACCCCCACAATTTGAAAAAAAACCTCAAAACTCCCCAATTTTTGGAGTTAGGTTGTTTGAACCTTCTAGACTTATATTCTACTCATCAAAACAATTGAGCTCCTATACATCGTTTTCCGATCAGATGAAAAACAGCAGAGTTGCCACCCCCACAATTTGAAAAACAACTCAAACCCACCTCACAAAACCAATCTATGTTCCGATCAGAACAGCCGTGTCACCCCACAATTAAAAAAGTCATATCCTAAATTTTGGAGTTAGGTTGTTCAAACATTTGGGCATACATTTTAATCGTCATTTCATATCGATCCACCATCCAATAAGATGAACGATAGTCGAGTTATCAGCAAATCAATAATACGGGCCGTATCATTTTGGGCAGCACTTTCCGTATACCCCACACCTTAGTTGTCTTTTACAATCTTTGAACATATTACATCGCCCTTCTTTTAGCCCCCCCCACTCACAAAAGGGATCTGAGATGTGGGATTGTATCTGGAATCAGGGATGGATCTCGGATCTATGATAAGGGAACTGGGATCAGGTATCTGAGCTCTGGGATCAGGGGTCTGAATCTTCGGGCTGGTCTGGTGAATCAGGATCTGATTTGGGATTTCGGATCTGTGATCTAGGATCAGGGGCCCGGGATATTGATTAGGGGTCTAGAATTAACGATCTGGTCTTTTTGGGATCGGGATGGATTTAGGATCTGTGTTCTGGGATAAGGAACTGGGCTCAGGGGTCTGAGATCTGGTATCAGGGGCCTGGGATCATTGTTATTGGGATCAAGGATATGGTTTTTGGGTCAGGGATCTGGAATCAGGGATCTGAGCTTTGGGATCTCCGATCAGGAATGGATCTCGGATCTGTGATCTAGGATCAGAAGGATCATCTGATTAGGGCGGATCTAGGATTAACGATCTGGGATCTGGTTTTTGGGATCGTGGATCCGGGATGGATTTAGGATCTGTGATCTGGGATAAGGAAACTGGGATCAGGTATCTGAGATCTGGTATCAAGGGCCTGGGATCATTGATTAGGGATCTGGGATCAAGGATCTGGTTTTTGGGGTCAGGGATCTGAAATCAGGGATCTGAGATTTGGGATCTCGGATCAGGGATGGATCTCGGATCTGTGATCTAGGATCAGGGGCCCGGGATCATTGATTAGGGATCTAGGATTAACGATCTGGGATCTGGTTTTTGGGATCTGGGATCGGGAAGGATTTAGGATCTGTGATAAGGGAACTGGGATCAGGTATCTGAGATCTGGGATCAGGGGTCTGAGATCTGGTATCCGGGGCCTAGGATCATTGATTAGGGATCTGGGGGATCTGGAATGGGATCTGTCTGGGATCTCGGATCTGTGATCTAGGATCAGAGGCCCGGGATCATTGATTAGGGATCCAGGATTAACGATCTGGGATCGGGTTTTGGGATCTGGGATCCGGGGGATTTAGGATCTGTGATCTGGGATGGGAACTGGGCTCGGTATCTGAGATCTGGTATCAGGGGCCTGGGATCATTTTAGAGATCTGGGATCAAGGATCTGGTTTTTGGGATCAGGGATCTGAAATCAGGGATCTGAGATTTGAGATCTCGGATCAGTGGATCTGTGTCTAGGAGATCTACCATTGCTGGGCGATCGGGATCAGGGCCTGGATCATTGATTAGGGATCTGGGATCAAGGATCTGGGAATCAGGGATCTGAGACTTGGGATCTCGGATCAGGGATGGATCTCGGATCTGTGATCAGGGGCCTGGGATCATTGATTACGGATCTGGTTTTTGGGAACTGGGATCAAGGATCTGGAACTGGTACACTATTTCACACCATTTTATATAAAATAATATTAATAAAATATATTTTTATATTTTTTTATGCAAGAATTCTTATTTTGATTCTGATTTTTCTTCCTAATGAGCTTCGCTCTTCCATGGGTTCCACGACGCTTCTTTTTCGCTATTTTGTAGCCGCTTTATCCATTAAAAAATAAAAAACAAAATATTTAGAACCATTTCAAGGGCAGTTCTACTTTTTTCATATTAATATTAAAAATATTAAGACTTTAAAAAAATCGCAACACTATTCGTTTGTTTTTTGATCAATTGGTCCTATTATTTTTTCCCAACTGTATTTAAATCAAAACAAAATTTTTCTTTTTTATACTTAAATAGTTAATAAATTAATGCTTTATTTTAATCTCATTAAAAATCCATTTGCGCTTATTAATACATCATAAATCCTTGCATAATACTAAATATTGAGTAATTTTTTGTCATATGTACATCACATTTGTGTCCTGTTTAACCCTCTATAAGCGTGGCCTTGTCACCTTTGCGCAGCACCAGCTCCAACTGTGAGAGCAAGCCAATGGCACGAAAGTTCTCCTTGAATAAAACGAAATCCTCCAAAGGTTTTAAATACTCCAAGGCTTGGGTATAGCTATCCAAATTTTTGAAAACATGGGCTAAAACCTTTTCGGTTTCGGGTGCGGGGGACAGGCTGCGGCTGCTGCTGCTGTTGCTGTTGCTGCCGTCACCATTGAGTAGCTTTTTGGGTGAGGCTGGTGTGGAGGAGATGACCGGTGCTGGTGAACTTTGACCCTTAATGGAAAAACAGGTGTTGATTTGCCACTGCCACCATTGGCTTTGGGTGCATTCTCTTTGCTGCTGGCACTGTCACGTCCTCCATTGCTGTTGTTGTTGTTGTTGTTATTATTCTGTTCCTTGGGACTGGCAGTAACCAGATTCAAAGTGGATTCAGCCAAGGGCTGAGGAGAAAGGGAATGGGCCTGGGCATTGATTTGCTGCACTTCATGATCATCGGGTGACTCCAGTTTGGGTCGTTTGGGCAGCTGTACAGGTTGAAAGGGACTGATACGTTGAACATTTGGCACATTTGGTGGCAATTGAGGCTGGAAGGGTTCCCTGGGCTGTTGGTGTTGTTGTTGAGGTGGCGTCATGGGTGGAAACTGTTGCTGTTGTTGTTGTTGCTGCTGTTGCATTTGCTGCTGCATTTGTTGCTGATGTCGTTCAAAATAGAAATCATTATAGCTGGGAAATCCTGGATGTGGTGGTGGTGGCGCTGCCCCATAGGCTGACCAGGCGGGCGCCAATTGATGCTGCTGGGCCAAATGTTGCTGCTGCAAGGCAAAATGTTGCTGCTGTGCCTGTGCCTGCTGTTGCTGCTGCTCCTGATAGCTTTGCTGCTGCTCCTTCATATCCATACTATTATCATCTTCCTCTTCATATTCACCATATTGTTGCATATAGTTCATATACTGCTCGGGCATTTCCTCCAGCTTGGCCACACGATCCGCACTGGCTGGTGGAAATAAATGTGCCAGATCCTGCACAATATCCGGTATCCACAAAGAAGTACCCATGGGTTTCAATTGATTGGCCGCCAATTTCTGTGCAAAACCCTGCAAATGTGTCTCACGAAAGCGATTAAGCCAACGATTGTCCGCTATAAATGAAGTGCTGCCTATCACTTGGCGTGCATTCTCCGCCTTATCCTTGATCATGCCATGGGTTATACTGCCACGCAGCTGTGGATTAATATTCGCTCTCACCAGCCACTCATATACCACCGCATTGATATACGCACACTTGCGACTACGCTCTATTTCCTCCACCATGGCCTGTTGTTCCACTGCCTCCAAATTGGAGGGCACTTCCAATCGCAATGTAGGCAAAGCATTCGATTGTAAACGCCTGCCACCCAGCACACTGGGATCAAAGTGCAAAGCACACACCACCGGCTTCTTAAACGGCACTATGCGACGCAACGAGGCGTGGCACGCCTCTTTCCACATCTTGTGAAACGGATTCTCGGGCCGGGGAAAGGCAAAGAACTGCATGCTGGGATGTTGGCGGGAATTGGACAAACAGCCGATAATGCAGCAACGCCGAATGGTCGGCATTTCGGCTATGGGGTGATTATTTATGCTCCGAATTCTGGCTAAATTTTGGTTTTGGCGTTGCTTTAATAAGCCGCCAAATCAAAAATGGGTGTGAAAAAATAAAAAATTATCAAAACGGGGAGAGCCGAGCCAGTATATCCTAGAAAGAGAGAGAGAACAAAAGTTATAAATTAGTAAAAGTTTAATTTGAGTTTGCTTTATAAATTACAATTTTTCAATTTCTTTTTATGTTTTGCTTTCCCGCTTGCCAAAACAAGTCCCGTTGCATTTGGCGGAGTTGCCACCTGGTTCAAATTTTTGACTGTGTTCAAACTTTGAGTTGCGCGGTTGCCACTTGAATAAGTTGGGTTTTTTTTTTCAAAGCTACATGGAGATACAAGCTGCTTAAAGCTCAATTTGTTTACAGTAATAATCTGTATGGCATAATTACCAAAGCATATTTTAACAGTTAAAGTAATCGACGCACAGTGGTTCAGGCGCAGTCCGCCTTGAACAGCATCAGTGTTGCCATTTTAGCTATTTAATAGCTAGTTCTAGCAATTTTAAATGTGGAAATGCTATTAGCTTTAAATCTGGCTACTTTTAAATAATGTTTAGCTATATATATTCCCGCTGAAGTTGGCGGTTTTGTTGGCTATGTTCAAACTTTGAGTTTTATTTTAATCGCTGTTGTCACTTGAATTAATTCCGTTTGTTGTTTGTGAGCAATAGATTCATATCAACATGAAAATTCAAACAAAAACTCAATATTCTGAACTCAATATGCATAGAAACGGCATAATCTAAAAAAGCAAATCTGCAGTTAAAAGCCTGCTAGTTTTTGTCGTACAGTGGTTGAGGCGTAGTCCGCCTTCAAAAAAGGGCCCATTTCAGGTATTTCAAATAAAATAATATTTTTTTAAATTAATAGTCAAAGTTTAACCCGGTTAAACCCGTAAAAATCTGTTAAAAATACGTTTTCTTGCATATGGACATTTCTTTTCTGACGTGACGTGACATTCGTACGATAAAATATAAAAAGAAAAAAAAAGACAAGTTTTAAAAATTTTTTTTTATATTTAGGTAGTAATTCAATAGCACTTTATTTAGAAAAAAATTACAAGAATCGACCCAGAGGATTCAAAGATATAAGTAAAAATATGCCCTGACGTGACGTTACTTAAAACGGAAGTGGGTTTTGACTCGGATAACTAAATTGCAAAACTCTGCGAATTGAGAAACTCTTTTTGTATGAAACTTTTTTCAGCAGTTTTTAGAATAATGTAAGTTTATTTTCCAATTTACCAAATATAAAAATCATTTTTCATTCTTTTTTATTAGCTTTTTTTATCTGACGTGACGTTACTGACGTTACGTTACTTAAATTTCATTTGGCAATTTTGTAGTGAAGAAAATTTTTCTTAAATTATTTAATGGAACAAAAAAAATAAATTTTAATAGTAGCTAAAGTTTTGCGAAAAGAGTGGAATTGCTCAATGACTCTTAGAGCTGTAAATTGAAAAGGAAAAATGCACTGAAAAAGTGGCCAAAACGTAAATTTGTACTTTCTAGCCCGATATAGTGCTATCTGTACTAAGGAACGCTTTAAACTCTTTAATTAAAATAATTTTGCATATTTACTTTTTCTAAATCACGCAAGAAACAACTTTTAATGAAGTTTAAATTTTTCGGTCATGGTAGACTTTTCTGCGGAAATGCCCATATATATTCCCGCTGCAGTTAGCGGTTTTGTCACCTGATTCAAACTGTTGGCTATGTTCAAACTTTGAGTTTTATTTTAATCGCTGTTGTCACTTGAATTATTTCCGTTTGTTTTTTTGTGAGCAATAGATTCATATCAACATGGAGATTCAGACTGCGTAAAACTAAATTTTCTTACAGTTATGCATAGAAACGGCATAATCTAAAAAGCAAATTTGGCAGTTAAAGCCTGCTACTGTTTGTTGTACAGTGGTTGAGGCGCAGCCCGCCTTGACCAAAACCCAAATATTTGAAAAAAAAAAATTTCAAAAAAGGGCCTATCTCAGATATTTGAAACAAAATAATATTTTTTAAATTAATAGTCAAAGTTTAGCCCGCTTAAACCCGTAAAAATCTATTAAAAATACGTTTTCTTGCATATATTTATCAGGGAATAATACCGTAACCGGAACCGTTAACCGAAATGAACCGTTTCAAGCCACGTACCGGTATCGAATCCGTAACCGATATTAAAATTTTTTTTAAAACTGAAAACCGTTTACCGGTTCAATAGGAACCGAAATACCCGGAACCATACCGAATCGCTTATACCAGTGCTGTTTCGGATTCATCTTATTTATCTCACTGACTTATGATTATTCAGAAAAAGCAAGGCTGCAAACCGGTCCTGAACCGAACCCCTAAGAACCGAATCGGTTCGGGCTTCTTAAATTGGCCGAACTGACCAAGAACCGAACCTTCTACATTTTTGATCCCTCGAACCTGATCCCGAACCGAACCACTTATTAAAAAAAGGTTCGGTTCACAATATTAAGTAATTTTTCAGCCGGAGGAAATTCTTGATATGTTTATTTAAAATTGTATCTTTAAATGACTCTACGACTGACTGTAAAAAAGGGAAGTTTATAAAATCAATAGAAAGCAATGAAGTTATAAATTCCTTCGAAAATTGTCCAAGAGAATATTCATCGAAAGATGTAATTATTTGGAAAGGTCTTTTAAAAAATATTCTTCTAACTTGGTTGTACGAGCATTTTCAACACCAAAATCTGTTTCTTATAATGTACGAATTAGTAGAAAATAACAGTTCCAGGAAATCCGGACTAAAATCAATCCCACCAAATGTCAGTTGATGGTGGATTCCAGATTTTATGAAAATTTCTTGAAATTTTAATCCAAATGTTCAGGACTTGAATTACCTTAAACAATAGGGTCCCTTTCTTCTCTTATATAATAATAGATGATCAAACTAATTGAATCGTTATAAATTAATCGAAATAAAAGCTTCTTATTTTTTTTTTCATGGTTTCAGGATCCAGGAACCGGTCCGTGAACCGAACCCAAAGATTCCTCACTGGTTCGAACCTCCGAACTGAACCTTTTCCAAAATTTCGGAGTTTTTGCAGCCCTGGAAAAAAGTATTACATTTTTGGAAATTCGCCCCTAAAGAAAAACCAGAATCATATTCCTTTTTGAATATATTTAAAACATAGAGAAAATGTTTCTTAAAAACTCTTTTTTTGGTAAATGTAAACCCTTTAATTAAATGTGAAATTGATTTATAGTTTTTCTTCTTGCAATATAGAAATGTTAGACAATTTTTAATATAAATTTTAGAAGGTTTCAAAATTTTGTTAATTTAAGTCAGTTTTGCCTCAAATTTAGAAATATTTATTACCCATTTAAGAAAGTTTTGTTTTAATATTTGAAAAAAATGTAATGTATAAGAGATCTCAGTCAGATTTTGAGTTTCTAACTTTTTAGAGCGTTTTTAGAGCTTTTCCGGCTAGGATCTATTTTATTCTTATTATTTTAAAATATAATTAAAAATATTGTAGGATTTTTGGCTAAATTATTGCCATTTCCAGGCATGGCCTGTTTAAAAAGGGAAACGCATATGGGAAGCGCTCTGTTTCAAGTAGAAATGAATGAATGAAGTAGACTGAATGATCTGGACATTGTCGGTATTAAAGGGCTAACCTGCATTGGGTAGTGAATTCAAAAGAAGTCTGATGAGAGATATGTTGTTAATCTCCTTCAAAGTGAAGCAATTGCCTGAGCGACTGAGTGGCGTCAAAAAAACCGCTGGCTTGGAGAAATAATGGAGTTGGCTGACTGAGTCAAAAGAGGCATGGGCTGCTCCTCGCTGTTACCTGTGTAAAGGTAGAAGACCACCTTAAAAAAACATTAAACAGGTTTTGAAACATGCGACAGCAAAAAAAACTCTTTCGTGTATTTCTTGAGGTCCGTACTTAAAAAAAACATCCAAGTTTTTTCGTAAATCCAACCGGCATACATTTCTGACCTCGAATTGCCCATAGAGCTGCCAAATCCCAACATTTATTAATAAATGTTACTTTTGCTAGTTCTTTAAAGCTCGTACACAAAATTTCATCCCAGCTTTCAGATCTAAATGGTTCCCGGAAACATTGTTCAACTGTTAAACGCCTCATATGTGTGGGAAATACAATTTTAAGCGCTTTACCCCAGAGAAAACCCTGAACGAAGTAATAAAACAGAAGAAAGAAGTATACTCAACGAAACGATGATTTTCTTTTAAAAATTTCGGTTCTTAAAATATCGGATTTGATTATGGTTTTGGTTCTGAGTATGATTCATTCGTTTGGAATACGATTCCGGTAAGGATTTGATTCCCTGATAAATATTCAATATTTTTAGAAGAAAATTTTACCAATTATTGTTTAAATGTTCTCATATGTTAAAATTTGTAAAAATAAGCTTATTTTTAACTCAAAAAACCCATGTAAAACTTTGCCTGACTGAAAACGCACCGCATGTGACATATGTGGTGTATCATATTAATGACAACTCTTAGAGAAATTCTTTAAAATTCGGTGGTTAATTTTCCATTTGAATTTTTGCATGGATAATTATTACCCACAGTCTTGTACTCAATTTGCCGGGCCTGTTAAACGCAACCTTTAAGGGGACTCCTAGCTAGTGCACCCCATAAGTATTACACTTAAAAGGTTTATGGTGGAAGAAAACCTTTTTATATCTTCTCGAAATGGGATTATGTTAAACAGCTTGAGTTGGTAATTTTGTAAGTAAAATCCTATACAAAAACAATTTCCCAATGAATCAGCTCTAAATTATAAAGTAGGACACAGATAGATACTCACAAATTTATATTGAAATCTATGACAAATCGCATTAAATTGGTCGGATTTCAATACGGTTGGGTTGAGCACATGACGCATCTTATTTTAGATTTATACACATTTATACAAAGGCGACCTCACACACACACACAGCAGCACCACCAAGCTAGATACTTCAGAAAGTTTGAATACATAAGAGGAATACGACTAGCAGCAGCAGCATTCCCATGCCCATGCCCCCACACACACACCAATACATACATATATAAAAACGCTGATAAATTTTGAGGCGTTGCTCAGCCAGCGATGCGTATGCCTTTAGAAATCGATACATTTCCCAGTCGCAGACCCCAAAAACCAGAAACACTCAGAACGCTCCATTATTATGGGGCACCCAAACGTAGATACATACAAATACAGATGCAAAGAGATACAGAGATACAGCGACGCTTCACTAAAATGAACCACTGGAACGCTGAGTCACGACACGAACACAGCAACCCACCTGCCCCTGAGTCAGAGCCGGTCTTTGGATTAGCTACGTCGTATACAACACAATCATTTTATAAGATGACTTAATACAAACAGCATGTCCGTTTTTCTCTCGAAAAATCGGACCAACTCAGCAGGTTACAAATGGGTCGATGAGGGTTTTTTTTGTAGTTCCCCCTACCCTGATTTTATACACTTGAAAAGGGTATACTCATTTTTAAATGAAAATTTAGACTTTAAAGAAATTTTATATTATATATTTTTGAACTGGACGACTAATTAAATTGTTTCAACTTTGTCCAACCATCTGAGTGTTTTTAAGCTTACATAGGGCTCAGTTTTAAACTAAAATTTTGTAAGCAGTCTTCTTTTGAAGGCACTCTGCTAGGAACTGACTGGTTCGGATGTCTTTATCTAGGAACGATTGGTCGAAAAATGGGATTTTGTGAGAATAACTGGATAATTGAAATGTTAGGACTCTTAAAGTTTGTGATTATAAATATTATTTAATTTCAAACAGCTCTGCTAAATTTGTTCAAAATCGGACTACTATATCTTATAGCTTTCATAGGAACTATCAGTTGGAAAATGGATTTTAGATAAAAAAACTCATTATTTTCAATTTTGGATACTAAAACTCATAAATTGTGAATATTAAATGCTTCTAAACAGTTTTTCTAAATTTGGTCCAAATCGGAGTACTATATCTTATAGCTATATCATAGAAAAATCAGTTAAAAAATTGATTTTAGTGAGAAAAACTGAATATTTTCAATGTTAGGGTACTAAAACTCATAAATTGTGAATATTATTTAATTTCAAACAGCTCTGCTAAACTTGGTCAAAATCGGACGACTATATGTTATAGCTGTCATAGGAA
>JAEIFT010000717.1:0-102836 GCA_018904225.1 Lordiphosa mommai
AAGCACTTTTCTTCAATTGAACAAGTTTGCACGTAACTCGGACATTTCTAATGGAATAAAAACTTATGTGTTGAACTGATTTAATTTAAAAAAATATAAATATTTCAGAACTTGGAAAAAAAAAACAAATCGTTAATTTGGAGCCTTAATCTATCAAAATAAAATTGTTTAAGTCCTTAAGATTTTGTCTTACATTTACTTCAACATATTTTTTATAAAATTATGAACCTAATCCTAGAACTTGAATCCAAAACTTGGAATGCACTTCAAGCGAACCGTGCTATCTTTCTTTACTAATTGATAATTATAGAATCTTGGACTAAAGAAAATTACAGATTATTACATTTTTGAATTTTTACAAAAACCTATTTGAAGTAGCAATTTTTAGTGAGTGCAATTTTTTTATTATCTCAAGAAATTTGTCATCTTTTGTATTAAATAAATCTCACAGATTATTATACATATGGCAAGTTTTAGCTGCTGGTTTTTAATTTTCTTGTGCAAGTGTGACAAATTAAAGTCAAAATTTGGGCAACATTTTGAGAGATAAAAAAAAGTAAGCAATTTTGTTGGTCAACTTTGTAATCCACTAAAAAGAAGAAAAGATGAAGATTGCCAAGCAAAATCAAACAAATTAAGTGTGTGTTTAATGGCTTTCTTTGGCATGAAATAATGATAAATGCTGATGGGGTTGGGAAAATTGCAGTCACCAAAACGGACTGACAGACAGACTGACTGACGGGAGACGTAAAGCAAAACAAATATTGTAAACACGTTTTTTTTTTTTTTTGAGAGTTGTTAATGGGCCAAGAGGCGTGGTATTTCTTCTGTTTTGTTGTTGTTGGTGGCAACTTGTCACGCACTTTTTGTTGTTGTTGTTGTCTGTAGCTTAGCCTAGTTAACTTGTTAAAATTGCAAGTAAACGACAAAGTTGGTCTTAAATAGCGTTATTTACCTGCTTGGGCGCATCCATGGTTGAGAAATAGGCGAAATAGAGAGGGTGAAATATATATCGAGTGGGAGTCACTTATTGAACACTTTTTTTTTCTTTTTTGTATTTTGCGGTTTCCTTTTGAAGGTTAGTTGGCAATGTAATTTCGAACTATGTCACTTTTTATTAAAATTTCGTTTTGTCGTAATTCGTTGCGTTTACAATAATTCGCAGAACTTGCATTTGAAAACAATTTTGAATTGAATTTTTTCAACTTGTTTGAGCCGTTGGACACCACAATGAAAAATTTTCGCAAACTAGTTTATTTTTTTTTTTTAATAATATTTCGAAAATTTACACTTTTGGCGGTTTTCTAAGATAAGTTGCTGCTGGGCGCGTGCACACTCCGTTGCGGCTGTGCTAAGACTAACTGCGTCGACTGCCGCCAGTCGGCTCAAGTATTAAAAAAAAACAAACAAATATACATTAAAACATTGTCGAGGGAGCTGCTGCACAGAGAGAAACCCACAAATACCCACACATAGACAAAGCAAAAAAAGATCTGTATGAAAATTTGTTCAACGATTTTTTTTGCACTTGAGTGAAGTGGAAGTGTTTTTTTTTTTTTGTTTGTGGGTGGCAGCTGCATTTGATTTCTCACTTGCAGAACCTCGGCAAGGTCGAGTTGGAGGAGTCTAACTATTGAGCTTCCGTTTCATTGCGGTTTGCTATTTGATTTATGCTCCAGTCATTTCGCAATGCAGTTAAAAAAAATACTTAAAAAGTGTTAAAGATTTGGCTAAGATGAACATTGCCTTGCTTTTGCTTTACATTGTGAAATTGTGTTGACCGGCAATGCGGCACGTACACAAGAGAGTAGAAACGTAGCGAGGGCGCCTCGACCTTGACACATTTCTGTGCGATGAAGTCAACGACCAGTTGGATAAAAAAAAAACGTGATGTTACATTTTGCTGGAGCTCGGGGTGACTAATCTTTTAAGTGGGATAGAAAGAGAGTTGGCTGCTAGATTTGGGCAATGAACTTGGATTTGTATACTAGAGTCAATGATTCGATTGCAAAAGAGGTTATGAATGTGGCTTTGCCACAATTGACATAAATATTTGTTTTTTTAGCACTTTTCTTCAAAGTTTTACTTACCCTAGCTTGAGTTTTGATTTCAGTCTCCTGTCGCTGGTCGTAATGTCAATCGCACGAAGGTTGTCGATTGGTTTGTCACGCCTATAATAAAATTGATTTAGTTTAGATTTTTTTTTACGAAGTTAGTTGGGTCCCAAAAACTATTTTATAGAGCTGTGTTTAATAACATTTATGTTAAATTACATTTGCTGTTGAGTTAAATTACAAAACTAGCCAAGTGCAAAGTCAAGTTCGTTGCTTAAGTCTTTCGTTGTTGGGTCCTTAAAATTACATATTTTGTATTTTTTCTATTCGAGAGTCAATTATCAACTTTGAACTAGGTTTAATCTAGTTTATACCGGTCTGGAAGCGGTTTTTACTTTTGAACAAAAAAATTTCTTTTATTGAACAGAATAAAAGTGTGCATTTTTAAGCTTTTGGCTTCAGCCAGTTTCTGGCTATGTTCTTGATTATTCTTAATCACTTTTTAACCGTCTAACCTAACATTTCCTGTTCGACTTGAGCATAGAGTGAAAGATCGATTAAAGGGGTCTTCTACCTTTACAAACAAATTTTTTGAGATTTTTTTTACAACTTTTTTTATAGCTTTTTGGACATGCTCCTTGCTCCCCTTAAGACCATTTCCAGAAATTTAAAATAGTTTAAGAATATAAAGCAATTCGGGCATCAATCGTGGAAGAAAATATTGCTTTATACCAAATATTATACAAAAACCCTTTAATTTCTCCTTTCTGACATGGCCGCCATGATGCTTATTGCACCTAAATGACAGGCATACTTGGCATACGAGCAGAATTCTTCCGATTAACTTACTGAACAGAATTTTCATGGGCTGTACCTCAAGCATATGAAAAAATTTTTTTAGGAATTCTCCTTTCCTCTTTGGGTACTAGAAGTAAAACTCTCATAAAAATTAAAAATTTTAAAATACTTATTACTTGTGTCTGTAGCCAATCTTTAATTTGCGCTAAACCAAATGATTCTACGAAAAATAAATTAAAAAAAAAGTAAAAATATTTTTCGATTCCAAATTATGCGTTTCAATGTATTGAAATTTTATAATAAACGCCATTCCGTCTAACATTTTTGTGCATAGTTGTTGTTGCCAGCGGGGCTTGGCGGAGTTAACAAGCTAATTTTAGTGTGGCCAGCCCAACGTTAACTGAAAAATACCAAAAATTACCCATTCCTAGCGTAATTTACTCTTCAATCTGTCACGCTGTGTTTCACAACCCCCCAAATTCCTTCAAAGGAAAATTCAGGCCTGCCCTCAGTACCTAGTTATAGAAAAAATATTTTTCCAATTTAATATAATTTTTGGGCGAATACTTTTGAGCCTCACAGTGCACTTTCAGCTATCCCAAATTTAATATTAATTCTTTTTCTAATAAAATTTAAATTTTTGTTTTTAAACGCTGGAGTCAACTGTAACTGCCTCAAAATAATGACGCCCGACAAGCTCAAAGAAGCCATCCCACCCACATAAGAAAAAGTTGTGTGACTTAAAGTTTTAGTGCAAAAGATCCTAAACAGATCTTTGTCATCAAGTATCCAACCTGGTTTGGAAAATGTTCTGGAGTCACATTTAAGCGCAGTAAGATGCTTTAAGGGGTCTTCTACCTTTGAACAGCGTTTTTCAGTTTTTTTTGTTTTAAATTGCCTTATATTATAACTTGGACAATCCCCTTTTTGAAAACCATTTTAATATTAAAATTTACAAAACATTTAGATTTGATCAATTTTATTATTTTCAACGTTGCTCAAAACTCCCACCGCGTTATTTCTCAAAAACACATGGATATTTTTGACCTTTAATTACGTTATTAATAAAACAAAAACAACTGAAATTTTTTTGCTTTAGCAAAAAGAGTAAAAAAAAATTATTTAAGAGTAACAGCTCTTGATTCAAGAATGGGAGACTCTTAAACTTGAGAAAAGGTCAGCTCTTGATTAAAGAAGGGGAGATTCTTGAATTTGAGAATACTTCCTCTTGATTTAAGAATGATAGAATCTTGGTTTGGAATAACAACTCTTACATACTAAGACTTTCTCTTGATAAGTTTTTCACTCTTGGATCAAAAAATTCACTGCTGGATCAAGAATTTTCACTCTTACCGTACTATTGTGCACGAATTCGTCTTCGTCTTCTCTTATGAACCGCCGAACTAGCCATAGTGTGTTGTTCATTCACAAACTTTTGTCTGGTGAAATTGACTCTATCGCTTTGTTATCTCATATAAGTCTTGCAGTGCCACAACGCGATACTAGACATTTTTATCCTATTTATCTAGAGCCTTGCCAAACAAACTACGCTCACCTTAAAGTTAGACAGAATATTGTTAAACTTTTTTATTACCCGCCCTCGAATTTAAAAATCTTTTTGTTATTTTATACAATTAATAAATAACAGAATTTTTCAACAAAATCACCCAAAAAGTGATTTGCTTGGGTTGTGAATGAGTGAACAAAAATGCGTTTTTCACTAAACTGATCAAGTGAACATGTTCTTTTTAAATTTTTCTTTTTTTTGTTGAGATACTTTTGTTCAGTGACTGTTCGATCAGTTCATTACTCGGTTACTTTTCACTCCATTCTCCGTTTTGTTCAATGACTCTTTGATCAGCTGTTCGTTATTTAATGGCAACTCTAGTAATGATATTTATTTTTATTTTTCGAAAGTTTGCAAAACTTTTTTGCATAATTAGATAAAAAAAAAAAAATAATTTTATTTTTAAAATGGTGAACATGCTTTTTCCCCTTTTTTTTTAAAAAGTTTTTCGTATTCTTTGTACCGTCTTTTTTGCTCGTAAATATTTCCTTTGCCGATTTTTAAAACCATATATTTTGGTTAACCAAATTTTTACACAATATTTAGGTGCTAATCACTTAGCCTTGGATCAATGTCGACTAGCTTATCGGTTATTGAACGTGCCAAAAAATTTTTCGCAAATCAATTGGCCACGCTCAAAAGTGAATAACTTAATAAATAATTTATTAATAAACTAAACTGTCAGTCGCCCAACAAAAACAAATCCATTTGACGTGCAGCTGTCAAAATGTTGAGGTGGTTCAGCTCGCGCCTTGTTTAATTTTTCGGTAGCTCAATCAAAATTATAAACTACCACAAACAACTACACTGGCAAAAAAAAAAAAACAAAAGCAAAAAACTATTGTATAATAAGAATAACGAGCTAGGCAAATTATTTACATTTGAAATGCAAGCAAAAACAAAAAAAAACCTTCAACTGTGGTTAGCATTTACGTTAATTTAGCTAGATTTCTTTTTTGTTGCTTTCGATAAGCTGTCCTTGAAAAGTGTTTAGAAAAAATGTAAAGGACAAAGGCCCAAGTGAAGGGTAAACAGAAATGATTGAGATTTTTAAAGGACCATAGATAGACCTTTTAATTAGGCGTTGGCCAAAACGAAAGACTTAAGCAACGAACTTGACTTTTGCACTTGGCTAATTTTGTGATTTAACTCGACAGCAAATGCCAGTCCAAACACCGCTTACTGACATAACTGTAATTAAAGGCAACTCTGACTTAACTGCTCAACTGCTTAACTGCATTTAAGCCGCTGCCAAGGCTCTGTGTTGGCATTTGTCAAATAAAAGCCCCATCCAGCTCTCCCAGACTGACATTAATTCTTCGCTTGCTAGGAAAATATTATTTTTAATTTGCATTTTTGGCGCGCATTTTTGCAGTTTTATCAAGGCTCTTGGGCTTGAACCTCTCTGACATTGGCCACTGCCTACTGCTCCACTTTGTGCTGCAAATATTTTGGTAACAAATTAACAACAATTTGCAGTTGAATGTTAAACGAGGCATTTAAAAGAGTTAACTATTAAAAAATAAACTGATAGCAAAAGTCTTAAAATGTGCTTTGTCATGGGCAAACAAAACAATTCCGACCAAAAACAACAAAAAATGTTTAAAAGATGAGAAAGGAAGAGCCGAGAGTGAGGTTGAGCTTGGGAATGTCCCAAGTAATATATGATCAGATTAAAAATGCGACAGCTGAGGTAAACAATAAATTTAATGTGGGATAGAAGTTCACTTAATAAAATAATCCGAAATCAATCACATTCCTTTATGCCGCCTTTTCTTGAATCATGAACGGAGTTGTCTTATCATGAAAGTGATTGTTTACATTTAAGGTTCGTTTTAGCATCTTAGAAAATTTTTTAACAGTTGGACGTATTTTTTAGACCATTTGAATACCAGTTTCTAAATCTTTTCTACGTATTTTAAACTCTCATAAGATTTTATTCAAAACTTCCAACATTTGGAATTGGTTGTTAAGCCTCTGAACATGAAATTTTTTGCAAACAAACCGTGGACCTTTTAACAAGACTTCGCTCCAGCTCACAAGGCAAAATCGACTCAAGCATGGCAAACAAAGAAAAAACCATGTACCGCACTTTATTTCTACGAAGGATAGCTCAGACCAGAATCCACTGAACTACAAACTGTGGTCCGTTCTCGAGGCTATGGCTTGCTTAACTCGACACCCAAATATTGAGCCTTTTAAGCGCTCCCTTTTCCGAGCAGTGTTCAATTTTCCAATACATGAAGTGAGCGGCCAGATAGACTTCGGTGTTGCTGGAAGGCACATGGAGGCCATTTTGAATAAGTTGTTCTACGATTTATACCCATTGAGTGACTGAATAAAAAGAGGAAAAAAGTTTTGAAAAATATTCATTTTATGACCCATAAACCGTGCACCAAAACAATTGGGAGTACTGAACAAAGTAAGTGTATTATTTAAGCTAAAATCAACAAAACTATTTAATTGAATAAACAATATTTTAAGCATTAATTGAAGATTTTATTGTACTAGTTCTAGAAACAAATTGGGATTGAATTGCGATTTTTTCAGACTTATCTCCAGGACATTTTGTTCTTATTTCGAATATGCAAGTTCTTGATCGAAGAACGAATTGGGATTGCTTTAAGAATTTTATGGACTTAAATCAAGAACATTTTGTCCTTTATGTAAGTGTGCAAATTCTTGGTTTAAGAACGGATCGGGATTAATTTGAGAATTATATGAGCTTAAGCCAAACACGAATTGGGATTGAGCTAAGAATTTTGTGTTCCTCAATCAAGATCATGCTAGATTTTACGCACTTAAATAGAGAACAATTTTTAAGTGCGTAAAATCTAGCATAAGAACGAATCGGGATTGATTCAACACCATTTCATCCTTAGAATAAGGTTTGAAAAACCTTGAAATAGTCCATAATGTACTTAATCTTTCCCGGAACGCTCTAAAATCAAGTATGTCGGGATTTAAAAAATCGTATTTGATCCAAGAATTTTGTACTTGTAAGAAGTATTTTCGAACTTATCGTAATATTGACACCGTTTGTACTTGATTTAATATACAAAGTTCTCGTTTTTTTCTGAGAGTTTTTTTAAAATAAAATTTTTTTAAGGAAAACTAGTGGAATCTTCGGAATCTTATGAATTTAAAATAAGCCACTATTCTTTTATATTTGATAACACTGCGCAACATTTTTACGGTCATCAATTCTGAACCAATTTTTGAGAATCGCCCCAGAAAGTACTTGTAAAAACTAGAAATTCTGCAATATTACTTTTGCCAAATTGGTTCGGGTTTGGATTATATGCTATCATCGGCTGTATCTCGTAAAGGTAGTAATCACCACTGCGGACAATTCCTGTCAGGGAATTTGCTATTTATTAAAAGTGTGTGGAACTCAACTAAAAACAGTGTGACCGAAACAGTAAAAAAACCAAGAGAAAGGTAAAAAAGGCCGAAACAGTTCCCACTTATTAATCTGTTGTGTTTGTAAGGCGCTTCAATTTAAATAAATTAAAATTATGAACAGGAAATGGTCAATTCGGCCTAGCGACTGCATCCCACATATGTTGCAGCCTTTGTGGAGGAGAAATAGCATCGAAAACCGTAGACGGATATGGCCTCTTCAGCCACATTGTCACACATTGTTCGCTTGGAAAAAAGCCATAGAAAGCCGTAAGGCTCTAGATAATATCCAAACAAGGAAGTATGTAGATGTGTGCACGGGCCGAGAAAATCGATCCGGGCTTATTACGGGCCTGGTTCAAACCACAAAACGACGAAGCCCAAAAAATACCCGGCCCTCTAGTGATAGCCAATTAAAGCCATTCGTGGTCGTATACCCCAAAGGAATACCCCTAATATATTCAAAATAAATGTAAGAACTTTGTCAACTCTAAAGCCAAGTATCTTGGCAAGATGAATTTGCTGGTGTGCAGCAATAATAAAATATCAAATTATTTTATATAAGATAACGATATAAACATTCTCCATTGTTTGCTCTCCAGCGTTGGAAATCCTCAATTCATTTTTATTATTTTGCACCCAGCATTTGCCTCCATCTTTTCGCCCATCACGTCAAAAATTAATTGTAGAAAATATATTCTGTGTTGTGCGTCAGAATTTTTAGCATCCACACACGCAAGCGATGAGCCAACTATCGATAACAAACTGTGGATTTCGTTTTCATGTTGCTGGATACCAATGACAGGAAAAGGAAAACAAAAAATTCCTGGCACAGATTTTTTTATATGAAGTAGCGCCAGAATTTTGTTTCGCGTAGTGTAATACCCGGCTTAACAAAAAAATATTATTGGGTCACCAGCAAAGTTGAAGGTATCGAAAGGGAGAGAAAAAATGCGTAACAAACTTGCTGAAAAATTACATCTTGTGCCTCAATTGACAATTTTTGAGAATTTTCTACAATTTTGGTCAATAACTCGCATTTTTTTCTCCCACAAAAAATTTTTCTCTATAACCGTATCAAAATATCGAACAAATTGTCAAAATCCAGTTTGAATAAAAAAAATGGATGAAAGCATAAAATACAAAACTGAACCAATTTGGCAAAAATAGTAATTAAGAATTTCTAGATTTTACTACTTCATAGTTCAGAACTTATGTGTTGCACTGTATAATGATAGCCTTTATATCGATCAACAATATTGCATCTGATCATTTGAAATAAAGAGTATTTTGGAATTTTTGTTGACTTAAATCGATTCCTTATCGTTTCGTTTAAAGAATCAATTTAAGTTCCAGCTCCTAATAGGGAACTGCAACCTCAAAAGGTTCCACAAAATAATCCAATAATCTATAGGTAAAAATGGCTGTGTTCAGCAGAAGAACTTGCTCCCTGATCAATGATATTTTCTTTATTTAGAAGCACTTTCCTTATATAATATAAACTCCTTAATTTAACCTTTCAAAAACTCCTAAAAATAAATGCAAAATAATAAGAGTAGTGATCAGGTATCTCTGCTAAAAATTGCCTGGCGCCTCGAGCACCGCTGCAGCTGCAACACTTTGACATCTTTAAAAAAATATTGTGATGAGTATAGTTCTTTAAAAAATAATTTAAGATTTTTAAAATTTCCACTGTTACTATATCTAAACTACTGTGCTCTTCCACTCTTCTGGGTCTAGCAAATATAACTATGGTCGAGCAATATAATATATATTAAAAATATAATTTAAATTTTAAAAATTTCCACGTAATTAAACTTAATATACTATTTGGTTAAAAAAAAAAAAAAAAATAAAAATCAGCCTTTTCCATTAATGCATTTTCAGTTCAGTTGTGATATCACAATTAGCTAACATTGCTCGGCTAAGATATTTTTATTATTAGCATTTGTTGAGTACACGTTTAACAGTTAACGCTGATTAGTATTAATTAATATTGATGTTTGTTATGGTTGTTACAATTTTAAATGTACTTAATTAAAACATTTAACATTTAGCATCTTTTGTTATGATTAATTTTTTGGCATTTGCTGTTTGAAAATCTCTTCCTGCTCTTTGTCTTGTGGTCGGTGAGACCAATTTGAAAGAGCTCCAAAAAACCTTACTTATTCACTCAGTTAATGGACATTACTCATATAAAATACTTTGGTAATCTTTTTTTTTTTCTTGTCTCTGTTTTCGCGCTTGGCGACCTTCACAAGTGTTTGGTGTGTGGGCGACTGGACACGCACCACGGAACTGGAACTGGACGAGTCGGAAGTAAGTACAATACATAAGTCTTCTTGCTTGGTTTTGCTTGGCTTTGATTTATTACAGAAAATCTGCCCAACTAATTAGATCTAATGTAATATTCCACTTCCCAGGTGGAAGGCATTTCCTCAATTCAATTGGAGGGTCATCAATTGCTCATTTCAGTTCCCACGCGAACTTGCAATCGGCTGTCGAATGAAAGGCTTATTTCTTATAAATAAACATTAGACAAGTTCAAGTTTTTTTTTTTCTCTTTCATATTTTATATTAAGGCGCGAGCCAGTTTGTTGAACATCTGGGGTGGCAACAGCTTGGCATCTGGGATAATTAAAACCGAGTGGGCGGAGGGCCCGCAGCGCGAAAAGGGTTAAACGAGATGGAAATTTATTTTTAAAAATCATGGCAATTATGAACGGGCCACTTGCAATCCGTCGACGGCATTTTCGTCGCGTAATCAAAAGGCTACAAAATTAGTTGACTTGGCAAATGCTACGTGTATTAATTGCTGATCGGTGGAGATGAGACGGGGTGTGCCAAATGAGGGAGGGGAGGGGGGTCCCAGCTTTAACAGGTGGTAGGGTAGTAGCTGCAGCTGCCGCTGTTGCTAGCTAAGGTAATTTTACACTAAGCTACAAGGGAATATGTATATTAACCTAGCGCTAAATATTTCGCAACTCTTCTTTATTTTAGACAAATAATTAAAGATGAATGACAAATGACAAAGGAAATTATTCAAAGGGATAGTAAAACGAAAAAAATATTCAAAGCAGAAAGAATCAAGGAAGAATTTAAAATGTAGGAATATCGAAAGAGAAGTTAACAGCAGGTACATTGGCTGATTTGGCCGATTTAGCGTCGCAAAAATCAAATTTTGAGGTTCGATTTTTTTGACCGCAATATTTTAATTCAATAAAGGTATAAGTTTAAAGTTTAAGAACTAAAACAGACGCTGGAACTTTGGTTGTTGCGATGCCGTGATTTCACTCTCTTTAATTTTTAGGTCTGCGATAATCAAACTAAATATCTGCAAACAAAGTGCCTTAATAAGTGCTCAGCAAATTAGAGTTTTATTTATGGAAATGCGAGGAAAAGGAATGGACATACGCCGCTCTTAGCAATGCAAAAAGATATGTAAGGTTCTAATCAGAATTATAAGACACTTTCAAGATAAAGTATTTGAAGTCTTACAAAATATATTCTGATTTTGCCATTAAAATAGTTAAAATGTTTCAACAAAAAATATATAAAAAATAGAAAAGTATTTGTTTTTTTTTTTTTAAATTAAAAAAATTTGATATTTTAGACCTTATCAAAATTATAAGACACTTTTGGTTTTAGTGCTCAAAAAAATACGTTGTCTAAAGGTAATTACTGTAACTATATAAATAATGTTATTTATAATTTTATGGTAGATCCTTAAAATGTGCCAACATTAAAAAAGCGTTTTTTTATGGAATCCGCCAGCTTCACCAATAAATCTATTTCATTTTCAAAAAATTGCCTACTCAGGAATTCGTTCGATCATATATGCTGCAAGCAGGGACGTAACTGTTCATTGAGACTAACTTAAGTATCTCCACCGAATCGGAACGAGTTTCTATTTCTCTTCTGTTTTCTGTTTTCTCTTAATGTTTTATGTATCCTACAAACTCTCTCTCTCTCTCCTTTTTCTAGTATGTAAATATTATATTATATTGTAACTGTGTCTGAAAGACGAAGTTACTACTAAACGAAATAGTGCTCTTGGTGTTTTCCTAAAAGATAACCTTGCCAGTAAGCCAAAAATATTTTCAAACGGGATAAGATCCGGTGAGCAAGCTGGCCAGTTCTGTACTACCGTCTTTATTTTTTTGTCGACTTCAACGAATTCGGACGTTTTCCTGCCTCTTGCCAAAAACACCGTGCTTCGTGTCTCAATTCATATTCGGTCTTTAGCTAAAAGACCGATAGCCCGATAGGTACGAAAGGCACGGAAAGGTCAGATAGTCACAAAATGGCCTGAACTCTATTTAAAGCAAAATTATTTCCAGGTCTCAATAGGCCTAAGAAGTATCGCCTAATTTACTGGTTTTTTTAAGAAAGAAGAAGAGTGACACCGACTCAACAAAAATCACCCAGATGTCGAAAGAAAAGTTCTGGTAGCTGTGAAAAAATTCAATTTCTTTATTGGTGACAATTTTGAACTAAAACTTGCCCTCTAAGGGGTAAGAGAGTTCTAAGACGATAAAAACTGGCAAGAATATAATTAGCCACGTAAACTGTCAAACATTACGTTCTCCTGAGAAAAATCGCGATCTCTTGATATCAAGCAATTTCGTGCTAAAGTTACGCAAGACGAATTTTCTTTTCGGTCGTCAAGCTATTTTCAAACGATTTTTTTCTCACCTCCCTTGACCAAACACACAAAGTTATTCTCTATTTCAACAGATTTCTTCTTGAAATCAAGACGAAACTTACTAGAAGAATTAAATTATTCCTGAAACTGCTTACTTAGTGGGCTTATTTTTAAGTCCACGGCTCTGATGAGAGAAGGAAGAATGTATTAACTACAATAAAAGCAATGCGCTCCGATATAAATGATGTGAATGTAGTGCCAGAATCTCCTATAAATGATACAACCAAAACGAATATTCATAAATTTTTTGAATTTTTGGATCAAAACTTTACGAAGATGAGAAAACTTGAAAAGAATGTAATAATATTTGGCCCTTCCTGATTTTGCAGATATTTCCATTTTGACATTCTGGAAAATGCAAACGATCTTAAACTTTTACAAATTTTGGCAGAAAAAATGTTAGCCATGCAAACCCAGGCCTGGGCCGGGCCGGACCTTACAACGAAGGCCAGCGCCCATCTCTACTCAGGACTGCTTTCCTTTCGGAACTGCGTTCGTACACAGAAAAAAAAGGATCCATTTGGAATGGATATGGACATATCCTTTTTTGGATATTGAAATGCATATCTCCTTTTCAAATTTAAATCTTTATATTTTTCAGCTCCATTGAATGAATAACTAAGATCAATTTTAATAATACAATCGAACATTAATTCTTTAAATCGATGGAATTGGAAAATTTAACCAACTCTAAAAATAAATCGAACAATATTAACCGATTGAAGGAAATGGAAATTAATAATTGGCTATATTTTGTAAACAAGCAATTCTTTGCTTTTTTCCTTCTAGTGCACTGCCATTGTGTAGCCCAGTGTTACTTTACACTTTTGCCATAAGAAATTCAAATATGTGTCATTTGCGGGCGCAATAATTTTTGTGTTATTTTTTTTTTTTATTTCACATCTGCTGCTGAGTTATGAATGCAAATGCAAATGCAGTTTGTGCAATTGTATCTATATATCTATCGATGTAGTGCATCAGCCTCACAGATGTGTCTGAATAGCAACAAAAAATACATATATATAAAAAAAAAGACAAAACTACAAATTAGACACGATTCGCAGCCAAACACGATTCCAAGATATGCAAGGCAAAAGCTAGGTGAATGACGACCATTATATAGAATATATGCTATACATATATATATATGCACATGCTATATAACTATATATTGGATGACAAGACAGCTTTTGCAGTGTCTTTAATTAAACATAGGGTGAATGCTTGTGTGTGATAATCACCAGTTACCCTTTTTTTTTTTTTTTTTTTTTTGTGTGCTAATTGGTGTTAAATTGCACTTAAGAGAGGTTATGGACGGGTGGGAGGGGTAACGGAGGGCGCAAGTCTAGGGCACAGCTGTGTGCATTTTGAATGAGATTGATAGTTATGGCCAAAGCCTCAACTGAGAACAGCTGGCTGCATTTATCTCACACCCCCCTCGCCGTGCAATCAATCATATGGATGACTTTTTTCTTCGATTTTCAATCGAAATGCAATTGACCCTGAAGTATTTAATTTGTATTGAACACATTTGGGAAATGATTCGACTGGATTTTCGCGTCCACTTTTTGCAATGAATCAGCAAGAGCCAGTGGCGCCGGCAACTTAACGAAAAAAATGCAAATTACCAACATTTTTGGTGAGTGAATTCTTATGCGCATTCTGAGGAAATCAACCGCAAAATAAAATTTCAACGCACAAAAAAAACAAAACAAAACAAAGCAAGCTTCTGTTTATACGAAAGGCAACTTGAATTTATGTTCGAATTGGTTTATAACTGATGTTTTGACATATTTAATTAACTGTTTGATTTAGTATAATATTGAAACAATTTTCTTCAAAATTTTGCCAAATAAATTTCAAGCTAATTTTCCGGGTATTGGCAAATTTTTGTTTTCCTTTTCTTTGTTTATTTTTAATTTCCATTTTTTGAGTTATTTAAATTTTTATTGCCAACTTTAGAGTTGGTTGATATTATTGTGGTTTTTTGTTGTTAGATTAAAGCGTGACGCAGCGGCTGATTGTTTGGTCAATGAACGCGTTTGTTGTTGAAATTTTACTTAAGTTTTGCTGTTTGCATAATTTTGATAATTATCCAAAATTTTGTTATAATTAATAAAAGTCTTAAAGTTCTTGTGCTTTGGGTGGATTTTTGGTTACTTGCCTTCGTTTGTTTAAGCAACTGTGTTTGTTTTTATTTCAAGTGAATTTCGTAATATTTTTTTATATGAGTTGGAACTTTTTACAAACTTTTGCGCACAACTCGGTTGACAACTCCCGGTGTCGGACAACGCCAACTGACAACTGTCATCCAAAACGTTTAATGGCCAAATAAACGCGACGACGCTTCGAAAAACGTAGCCAGTTCATCAATTTTTCATTTAATTTAAATTTAGCTACGTGCCCTGAGCACTGAGTTACAATTGGTTTAGTGGGCGTTTGTTTTATTTTTTTTTTTTTTTGGAGTCTCCAAAGCGCAACGAATTCTTGTTGCCTTGCATTCCGTTGACGATGACGTGTCAAAAAAAAAAAAATTATTCTCAGCTAGCCAAAATCGAAGTTGTTTACGTGCCAAAGTTTTCAATTACCTTTAAAAAAAATGTAATTAAAGTTCATTTGAGTTGCCAAGTTTGTATGCATAACGAGGGGAAGATGAGAAAGGTCAAAGCGAAGCAAAAGAATTGAACGACAAGTTCGTTGCTTAAGTCTTTTGTTTTTTGTGGTGTGGTGTGATGAGTCTGATTGCACTACCGGAAGCAAATGGTGGGGATTTTGATGATGTGTTGTGATAATGAAGCTTTAAAGAATGTGCTAAAACCTTGCAACTTAACAAGTTGTAAAATATTAATGAAATTGAGGCAATAAATCTAAAAATTTACAATTGTTTTTTTTTTTAAATATCGTAAAACAATTTACTTGTAGACAGGTATTGAAAAGTGTGCGAAATCTTAGAATATTATTTTATAAACAACCGAAACATCACTTGAAAAAATTTAAATGCTCCAAAAAATTTTAAAAATGCTCCATTTAAAAAAAAATGGTCCAATGCTTATAAAAATTCCAAACTACATTGTCAAAAAAGTATATGGTATTGTGAAATTTTATTTCTTCATTTGAAAATTATCTTTGAAATTTTTTAAACATAACAAAATCCATTTTTTAAGATTTTTAAAAATTTATTTGTCAGTGGTATTACATATATGGCCATAGCTTCGAAACCCTACTCCGATTTGAAAATGCAGTAAATAAAAGTCAGACACTTTATATTTTAAGGAAATAGTTTTTTGAGTTAATTATCTCAAAACATAGATTTTTTGTAAATTTTTTAATCAACAAAAAATATATTGGTTTTTCATCTTTGATCGTAGTTATAAGCTTTGTGGATAAATGCACAGGATATACCCATTTGAGCAAGCCTGCCTTCAGGCAGGGTTCCATAAAGGACTCACCAACGGTTCCATGTCAAGCTATGGCGAAATATGTAAAAACAAAAAAAAAAAAAATTATCTTAAAATAAAAAAAAACTGAAAATTTGCAAATTCTTTAAAAATAATTTTCACAAAAAAAATTTAAAAAATATTTTCGTCTATTGGTAACCCATATTTTTAATCAAAAATCAGTTTTCAGTAGCCTCTTTTTTAAAAAATATAATAATTAAAATTCTATTCGACTTTTATCGTTCAGATAAGAATTGCGATCTGTATCTTTCCCGCCATTGTTTAACTTCTTCCTTGCCCCCCAAATTTTATGGAATACTTCAACTAAAAACAATTGTTTTGTATTCTTCAAATATATATTTAATTACACAAAAAATTTTGTAGACCTCAATTAATTTATTCACTCCCAAGAAAAAAAATTAAAAAAAAAACGCTCTTTTAGACCTCCTAAAGCAGGCTGCCCCCTTAAGAAGTTGCAAAATATCAATTTGTCTATTTGAAAACTATTGTTCTCGCTTTATCATTGCTGCCGTATGACCGATCAGTCAGAAAATGGGACAATATTTTTTGTTTATATGAATACTTTACGCTTTCAAAAAGTTCTGCAAAATTTGGTCAAAGTCGGATGACTATATGTATTAGCTTTGTCTTCTCGTGTCGAAAATGGGCCTTTTTAGGACGTGTTGTGTTTTTATTACATGGAGCAAAAACTTTTATCTGACACTTGGTTTTGATTTTTTAGGGCTTTATTTACTTATCTGATTATTCTATTCGATTACGTTAATTTAAAATTTTTAAATTATAAAAAAAATGTTTTGCCCTGCTCAAAGAGCTCCATTTTGCAGAAAATGGCTCCAGTGCTCCAATGAGAAAAAAAGATCCATTTTGGAGCGTTTGCTCCAAATGTGGCAACCGTGGAGTAAACCCTGTAGTCTGTCTCACACCTCTTCTGTTGGTTTTTGGATGTCTTTTGTCGAAAGAGTCTTCTCTTTCATTGGCAACCACCATCAATTCTTTAACAAAAGACGAACTATGAGTTTTAAAAATCTAAAACCTCAACACAACAAGAAAGATTAAATTGAATGGGATTGAAGACAACATTTGACCTAAAATGGGAAATCTGTTATAATTTTGTCAAATTGACTACCCAAAATCTGGTCTCACTAGGTGCACGATCTGGCTGATGTTCAAATTTTTGAGATGCTTATTAAATATAGAACACACGCTGGACAAGCAGTGTTAGGGAGTACCACCTAGGTACAAATACCTTTTGTACCTAGGTGCTTAATTAGATACAAATTTGTTGTACCTTTTACCTTACCTATAATTCTTAATTCAAGAATGGAAAATTCTTCAATTTGAGAATGTTCAGCTCTTAATTCAAGAATGCGACACTCTTGGACTTGAGAATATTCAGCTCTTAGTTCAAGAATGGGACATTCTTGGAATTGAGTATGTCAAGCTATTGATTCAAGAATGAAAGAATCTTGGATTTGAGTCTGTCAAGCTCTTGATTCAAGAATTTTCTTCTTGAAATAAGAATTTTTCATACTTGGATCAAGTATGAAAATTCTCGGTCCAAGAAATTCGTACTCAATAATTCATTCTTGGATCAAGAAATTCACTCTTGGAACAAGAATTTTCACTCTCACCGTACTATTGAGCTCGAATGCTCTTGATCCAAGTATGAAATTCTCTATTTTTTCTATGAGTGTAGGTATTTTAAAATTCGACTAACTTTTACCTTACCAAATTTTCCAAATTTTCATTCACCTTCTTAAAAGGTAAGGGACTAGGTACTTTAATTATGGTCTCATTCCTACCAACAAAAAGCTTATGGACAAAATTTGTACATTTTGTACAGAATGGCAAATTCTACGGGACTTCAGAGAAGCGGAGTTAATCAATACGTATTTCACTTTGCAAGAAGTAAAGATCAAGTTTACGAATAGTTTTGGAACTAAATCTATCTGATCCCTCTATATCTGTTATGCGAAGACCAGAGGCTCGATTAATTTGGTCTCTTCTCGTTTCCGAATTTAATCAATCGGAATTGGTCAAGGGTCAAAAATAATTAGTACCTTTCCAATCACTGTGGACAAGTTTCGTCGAAAAAACTTTGAAACTTTTTGGGGTACAATTTTATTTGTTTATTACCTTGTTAATTAATATCTTTACGGAGGTTCGAAGCTTAATATTTCCTTTGAATCTTATTGGATCGTTGAAAAACATTCACAGCTACATCATTTTCGATTTGTAGCAATCATAAATTAAATCTAAACATCATTTTTATTACGAGCAAATAATTTATTCAAATCATTTTTCCTCTGGTTGCACAACAACAAAACGATCACTCAACATCTGTTCTAATTTGCTACTTGAGCAGAAAACTTAAGCAGCTTACAAATATGAATTCCCCGTGTGGTCTCCATAAATGGTCAAAAAGTAACCAAAAGCGATTACAATGCAAAATAGTTGCCAGTTATTATATAAAATAGCCGATGACTCTGATTCTGACTCTGACTGTGGCCTATGTGATTACGTGCACGGCATTTTGTACAACAACATGAAACTAGAAACTGCCAATGATCATTCATAAATTTCGATTTAATGATCTGTGTGAAAAAATCCATGTCGAAACATTTCAAATTGTTTTTATAATTAATTGAGCTTTTATGCGAAATACTCGTATGTATAACACAGAAGCCGTTTGAATATGCCAAATTGATAAGCAGGCCAGAGGCTTGATAAGGCGGCCAGGGTTGCCCCGCCGCAATGCTTCCTGTTCGCTGACATTGAATAACCCCTTAAGCACGTATACAAAATAGCCAACAACGAGTACGAGTACAAAATCTAGGTAATTGTGTCTGCAGTTGTCGCTGTTTGTCGTTTATGAAAAATTATTGTACACTAAAGTGCTTGGAGTTCTAGAAATAACAAACCGACGAAGGTTTTCACAGCTTGTACAGCTCATTAAAAATTCTGAGACGCCACATAAAATAACACAATACAAAAATCATCAGCGTTGTCATATATATAATAATTTTTGTGCTCTACTTGAAGTTGTCTGGCGTAATGGGAGAATAAATTACTCGGCTTAGAATTGCCTGAGAATAAGCCTAA
Organism: Lordiphosa mommai; assembly: GCA_018904225.1. Lineage (NCBI taxonomy): Eukaryota > Metazoa > Arthropoda > Insecta > Diptera > Drosophilidae > Lordiphosa > Lordiphosa mommai. The sequence goes on from JAEIFT010000717.1 coordinate 19,087, forward strand.
ACATATTTAATTATAAATACAAATTTCACTTTTTTAAGTAAGTACAAAATTCTAAAGACAATCCGGAAACATTCTTCAAACAAACATTTTAATTACCTAAAATAAGAACAAAAAGTTCTGAGTTTGAACACTTAACATTTTTAAATTATTTCCATTAAGTCACTGTAATAAATTAAAAAAGGTATAAAATAATCCAAAGGCTATAACATTATGCCAGAAATCCACATTCACTCCATCACCTAATTGATTGAACCAGTTTAATATTGTATGGGCAAATTTGTGTAAAAAATATGTTAATTTCTCGTTGCATACCATTTTGCGTGGCATTGATTTTGCATATCTTGCTGACTTAAAGAATTTAAAGGACACAATTTATAATAGCTCGTATGTGGGACTAAAGCAGCCCCCTTAAATTATTAAACAAAATAATATTAAACTATTTTTTTTATGTTTTTGGACTATTTCCAATAATGTATTTAATTCAGGGACCGAAAATAACGGTTATGGGGTAAATTTTTAACTAAAAAAATCATTGGGATGCAGATGTCCTAAACATACATCAAATATATGAATATATTTGTTCTTTTATGGACTTTGGAAATATGTAATGAACCGTTATTTTTGATTTTTATTTTTTAAAATCATTGAAAAAAATTATTTTTGATTTTTATTTAAAAATTATTTTTAAATATTCATTTTTGATTTTTATTATAAAAATCAATTATAAAACTCATGAGTGATTTTTATTTTAAAAAATCAATAATAAAAATCAAGATTGATTTTTTAAAATAAAAATCAAAAATAAAAATCACTCAGTGATTTTTATTGTCTGGATCAGGAAAATAAAAATCAACCTGTGTTAAATAATTTTTTGTGAGGATGAGTTGGTACCCACCGAATGGACTACCGTTATTGACCTGGTTGACACGTTGCGGCCAGCCTATATTCGCACAAAAAAATTGGAAGCTGAGTAATTGTTCTTTGGCGATTTCTACATATATTGGATGGAGCTTAAGCTATCGCTAAAGTCTAAGGATAGCCACAACAGCCAGCTTTTAGCAACGTGCCTTGAGAAACGTGAGGTTACTCTAATGGAAAACGCAACACTTCTTTCCGCCATTTATTTGGATCCACGAAGCCGGCGGATTTTGAAGAACCCAATTTCCCAGGCATAAGCAAAAAATCATTTCAAGATCCTGATGCAACAGATATACGAATTGAAAGGGAAGGTAAATATAAAAATTTAAATACTAAGAACTATTTATCCTAAAAAGTCCAATACAAATTAAAAGAATTTCATTAATATCCTTCTTTTTCAGGACTTCGACTTCTGCAATGCTGCATAACTTATCCCAAAGTTCAAGTACTAGAGTGCTTATGCATGGAGATCAAAGAACTTGTTCCTTTCTCAATGCTTATCTTAACACATTTGAATTGGTTGAAGAGTATGAACCGGAATCCGACGACTTAAAAAAGGCTATTACTGAAAAATCAACCTTCAACCCGAAGCCGATTGATGTGAATGGGAAGAGAAAAAATACTTTTAGGCTGAGTTCACATTGTTCGATGCATGAGACATGATAATCTAATAAGCCTTAATGTTGTATTGTTTTGTATGTCAAATGACAATCTATTCACAATGAAAACAAGACAACATAAGGGACTACTAGATTGTCATGTCTCGTGCGTCGAACAGTGTGAACCCAGTCTTACTCTTATTTGTACCAACTACCCAAAATTATACATTGTGTTCCAGGATTACAAGTTAGAGTTGAGCGAGCGTTTTCGGCTCTTAAACTTATCCTTACGGATTTACGATCCAATTTGTTTGCAGAATCTGTTGAATAATTACTGTTTTTAAATTAAATCTACCATAAAAAAATATTTTAAATGAATGTTTTATTCTTTTTGATCCAGAAAATAAAAATCAATCAGTGATTTTTAAAAAATCAAACTTGATTTTTATCATTGATTTTTTTAAATAAAAATCACTCATGAGTTTTATGATTGATTTTTTATAATAAAAATCAAAAATGAATATTTAAAAATAATATTAAAAATAAAAATCAAAAATAATTTTTTTGATTGATTTTTAAAAATATAAATCAAAAATGATTAATTACAATTGATTTTTATAGTTATAAGTTAATTGATTTTTTTGTTTTGCCGTATTATTATAACTTGGACATTCCCCTTCAGCCCCATTAAACCATTTTCAAATATTCGAAATAGTTTAGCAGATATACCCATTTTAGTGGAGCAATTGTTCTTTGAGTATTTTAACGTTACTCAAAACTTTAAATGTGTTTTTCTTGAAACCACGTTTTTTGCTGTTTTGGGCCAGTTCTACAGAACCGGTTTTGATCAGCAATGTTCACGACGCATATTGTTTTGACGAACTTTTTACATTTTTTTACATAAACAAATTCGTTTGATTTTTATACATAATCAAAAATAACTTTACCGTTCAACCGATAACCTTAGTCCGGAATCTGCCACCACCTCTAAAGTTTGTTGCTTAAGTCTTTTGATTTTTTTGCATACACATGAGGTAAAAAAAATAAAAATTAATTTTAAGTTTTTCTTCAATAAGTCCAAATTGATTTTGGCTATCGTGTTTTTTTTTGCCAAATCGAGCTACATAACTCACCTCCCCATAAGCCGCCTTACACAAAGCGCATCAATTTCGTCACCCAAAATCGTTTTCCGATTAATCACTTTGCCAGCCAATAAAATGCTGCATTTAAACCATAAATTTTAATTAATACAATTAAATATCTTCAACAATTAATGAGGTGTCATTAGGCAGAAACAAAAACGTGAGCGCACTTGACCCAAACGCGAAGTTCTAAGTGCACAACAAAATAATAATGAACAAAAGTTTATGTACTTTACGGCTCATAATCATAACTTTTTGTTTGATGAAGCGGAAGTTGGCAAAACTAATTGGCTGGCCATTAAGCCAAATCAAGAGGGAATTTATTTTTAGAATCTTACAAATATAAAAGCTAAAAATAAGCTAATGGACTAATTACAAATACAGACGAATAAATGATTGTAAATTAATTGCCATCAATCAAACTTAAAAATTTACATAGAAATTCATACGAAAATCCCCCTTACTAAATTCGGGGAAAATAATCAATGAACGGCCCAGTGACCTCTTATATATACGGAAATCTAAAAAGCAAAAAAAAAAAAATACTCTGTAATGTTATTTAATTAATTTATTATCTAATAGACACAATAAGCCATCAAAAGCATCAGCAAACCAAACAAAAGCCCAAGCTCAAAAGCTAAAAGCATTCTCATCTCAGCCAGACTAAGGAACAAGAATCAATAATAATAATAAAAAAATCCACCTGATGCTGACAATATCATTAACAACAAAGGAGGCGATAATAATAAGACAACAAAATATTTTTGCCATCATCACTTTGCAGCGATTAATAGAAATACAAAAATCATAAAACAACAACAACAACTGAAATCACACAAAGAAAACAATAAATTCAATGAGATGTTTGAACTCTAAGCATAAGAACTTTTAAGCCGAGTCTGAAGAGTGTATTTGCAGTTGTTATACATACTTGCAAACAGTTGACATACCCTTTTTTAATAAGTAAAGCGACTATGGCAGGCAGGTTGATAATGTCACTATCAAAATCATGAGTTCTTCTTATCAGGATCCTTTATATATATAAAGCAGAGTTTGTCCACAGAAAGAAAACAAATTCAAGATTCTTTAATGAAAATCAATCCCAAACGATGGAAGAAGTGGGTCGATCCCTGAATTTCTCAAACCAAGTACGAAGTGTTTGACTTGAGTGCGTATTAACTAAACGACAAATACTTAGACTTGAAAATAATTTCAAGTAGGATCCGAACTTCATATAAGCCTTTTCGTATAAGCCTTATGGGTTTGATCGAAGTCTTTCGTACTTGAAACTTCAATCCGAATTCGGGATCAAATCAATTTTTTTATACTGAAATATAGCTCCCCATTTTTTATTCGGCAATTCACACAGACACGAGCCAAACGCATGCCGTGCTCTTTGCCAAGAGAGTAAACAAATCCGCAATACCAATCAGTCGCTGGTCAGCGTTTAATGAAGTATGTCAGAGCCGCTTAGCGTCGCATTATAGTCGCACATCAATACACTTTAACTGTTTCGCCTTGCACTTCTTGATTAACGCTGCTTTATAGGATCGGTGATGCGTCCTTTTGCCTGTTACATGCATTTGCCTGAACTCATTATACCCTTTGTACCTTTGTTATAGGGTAAAATATAATTAATAAAATAAATGAATACATTTTTTTAAACTACAATAAGAGTATCACTTTCTTCTCATATAATTCATCTTCTAATTCAAGCATTGAAATCCCATCCCATAAAAAAAAAACAGAAATCATGCTCAGCTTCAAAACTATTAAAAGCAGAAGCTACAACACAGAAAAACAAAAACTTCTGGGGCGTAGTTAATGGATCATCATCATCATGTTGTGGCTGCTGCAGGGAACGCACTTCCGGGTCATGCCCCATTTTATTCTTAAACAGCCTCCAAGTCGCGTGTTTTACATTTGTGAACTTTGCCACTCACAAAAATGCTGAGAATGAACAAAAAAAAAAAAAAAAAAACATCCATTAATTTGTAAATTGCTTGTGGTTTGTGACAAATAAAAAAGTTTTTGGGTGCAAAAAAATTATGATTAATGATTATTTGATTTTTTGTGGAGAGCAGCCAAACGTTCATATCAGAACTCATCGAGTTCGATACACAGAATTAGCCATAATTGTTGAGGTGGCGGCTTCTTTCGAGCTGTCATCATTTCACTGGATATACATACGCTGGCACACGGCGCACGGCACACGGAGTGGCACCAGCACCATAAGCTCTGGTTCCGCATTGCTGTCAATCAATAAATCATTAATCGCAACGCATGGCAAAGGCATCATTTTCCACATAACAGATCATTTTTGAATGAAAACTAACGGTAAACGATTTAAAAAGAAAATAATGGTAATGCAAAATTGGAATATACTAATTTTTTTAGGTGGGAATACTTATAAGTTAATTTAATAATTTTGAATAAAAAAAACAGAGACGTCCTTCATTTTTCTAGAGATAAAACTAACTTATACTTTAAGGTAGCAATTTTCTAATAATTTTGAATTTTAATTTCAAACTAAGGCAGAAATTCATGTGTGTTTATATATTGTAGCCTTAGAAGTCTTAAACTAAATTAAGTAATTTTCCAAACAAATTCTCAATTTCGATTTTACATCTTTATGTTTTTGTAATCTAGGGCAATAAAAATGTATAAAAAAATATTCCTAAAAAGGTAACAAGGTATACCAATTTGCAAAAAAAAATGTACGCATCAATTACTACGTTTATACACAAAAAATGTATCATGATAAATGCCCTTAAAAGTATGCAAACTGTATTTGCTTTAAAAATTATCTATTTGAACGAGTCGGTTATGGAAGCGTCATACACAGCGCACTGCGCATTTGTTCATATTGTCAGACCAGATATAGTTATGTATAACTAAATTAAACGAATAATTTTCCTTAGCTATTTTTCTTTATAGACATAGCATACTTTCAAGGGCATTTATCATGGTAAATTGTGTGTGTATAAACGAGATAAATATCAATTTGATAAGCGTTGTCTCAAATTGAGACTAATAAAAGTAAAATCAAGACAAACAAGGAATTTTACATTGCATCATCATCATATGCCTCGAACTGTCCATTTCGTATTCTCTGCAGGGATTACAATAAGTTCTATCCTCTTCTCAGTGGTAATATCTCTGACGAGTGTCTTAGATCACTTATCCCACACAACCTAGCTCTTGCTCAGGTAACCTACTCTACATCTCAGGAACTCTCATTGAGACTAACTAAAGTACCTCCACCGGATCAAAAGGAGTTTCTTTTTCTTTTGCTTTCGTGTAAATATTCAACTGTGTCTGAAAGACGAGTTACTTCGTTAAACGAAATAAATAAAATAATAATACTATGTTCTAATTTTTTTTTTTGCATTTTAAGGCAAGTTTTTTGGGCAACCTATACGTTTCCTTTACATTATCGGAAAGATATATTTTTTAGTTTTAAAATAAATTATCCCAAACAATTCTGCGATTTTTTTTTAACGAAGATATACAATTTTGAATACAGGTATTAGAACCGACCAAATGTTCCCTTACCCAAAAGTGTGATATGGGTGTCGATAAGAACTTTCATTATAATTTAATAAAAATTACTAGGCGATGTACTGTTTTTAGCTTAGCATACTTTTAGACAGCGAAATTAAGTCAGACATTATGTAAATTCTAACACATGCATTCAAAATGGTATATCTTTGTTTAAAAAAATTACAAAATTAACTGGGATAATTTATTTTAAAGCTAAGGGATAGTACTTTACAATAAAATCAAGGAGATTGAAAGCCGACGTATTGGTTGTCAAAAAAAGGCACTTTTAACAAATATTGACTTTAATTACCTAAAAAATCCAGACGTGATGGATTTTGACAAACAGAGAAATATATTTAGATTTTTTTTGTTTTGCATTTTTATTATAGCTTGCAAGTTCCCCTTTCATACCCTTCAAACCATTTTCAAAAATTCGAAATAGTTTAGCAAATATTCCCATTTTAGTAGAGCAATGTTTTTGCTTAAAGGCTACATTCCAGATGGCAAAAAAATGTATTTCAACTCTAAGCTTCATATAAATAAGTCAGCTTTTCAAAAGCATTGAGCTTTTAAAGCACTTCAAAAGTGTTTCTATTCATTTGAAGCATTGTGGCGAAATAAATTTTTATGCCATCTGGAATGAGGCCTTAAGGCAGTATTTTTTATGTTGCTCGAAAATTTAAGTGCGATTTTCTTGAAACCACGTTTTTTAACCTGGTACCCATGATTGTGCCAGTTCTACAGAACCGAATTTGATCAAACATATTGAAATCGCCGTAGAATTTATGTATTTCTGGCCCGTACCTCAATCAAGAGGAAAAAACATTTTTTTTACTATTTTTTATACACTTGAAAATTGCCCAGAAGTTTGTAACGCATAGAAATATTAATTTCTGACCCCATAAACTATATATATTCTTGATCAGGACGACGAGCTGAGTTCATTTCCTTTCGTCCGTGTCTGTCCGTCTGTCTGTTTCTACGGAACTAGCTCCAGTTTTAAAGCTATCGAGCTGAAATTTTGCACAGAGTCTTCTTTTTACTGCACGCAACTAATATGTCGGAACCGGCCGGATCGGATGACTATATCTTATAGCTCCATAGGAACGATCGGTCGGAAAATAAGACTTAGTGAGAAATCCTTTTTTCTTTTCCATCAAGTGTCACCAATCTTGGTTTATATTAGTTTTAGATGGTTTCACATATTTGTGAAAAAAAATTTTATAAAAATCGGATGAATATAGCATATTGGTGCCATATAAATGGTGGGTCAAAAAACTAGTTCTAGTGTTTTTTTCCATCGTATCGTCACCAATCTTGCTTGATATTAGTTTTATAAGCGTCAACAGAATTCTGGAAGATTTTATCAAAATCGGATGACTATAGCATATAGCTGCCATAGGACCGATCGGTCGAAAAAATGTGATTTACTAAGAAAAGTTTTTTTATGGTAACAAATTTTTATTATCAAGATTTAAAAATTTTAAATATCGATATCTATACTATATATTTTACCGGTTAAATCGTTATAATGTTTTTCAAGTGTATTAAAACTTCGGCACAGTCGGAGTTAGCTTTGCCTTCTCGTTTTACATTAAACTACAGGATAAAAAAAACTTTAAAAATCAAATATTTTTTTTTAAATTGCCGCCAATTTTTCAAAAAAATATTAAAAATTATAATTAAGCTACTGGCCAGAGTTATATCAATTCTGATCATAACCTCATTTACCATTTTCATTTCCGATCACCTGAAGTCCCGGAATCTTGGATTCCATTTGAGACCTTTAATTGGCAGGCCGATAACTTGTTGAACTGCCCTCAAATTGCAAAACATTTTTGTTTTATTTTATTATTTAATCAATAAATAACACTAAACAAAAAACCAAATTGAAAAAGGTCTTATTGTTTTCTCTCCAAAAAAAACATGTGCCCCTTAAGCACTCGAAAATCTTTTAGAATAACCAAAACCCTTTCAAAAAACTGAAAATTTTTTAAAATTTGCAAATTAACTGTTTTCTATAAAATAAAAATATTGGAAAATGGCAAAATTATGCGTTTTCTGCATTATTGGGTACATTTTACTGTTAATATAGAATTTCTAAACCCAGATTCGGGTTCAGCGGAAAAAATTTGTTTACAATTAATAATTCATTTTCTATTTTTGAAGCCTGCCTCTGGTGTCCTGAAGAGCCGTCCACAAAATGGTAATAAGGCTAATTTTTTCAATGTCTGGCCAAACTAACCGAAGTTCAGTCGAATTTGAGTGTCTCACAAGTCGGTTATCGGAAGGCCGAGTAACAAACTTAACCGAAGCCTGAGTTCTGGTCAATATTTCAACTCTAGTTAAGTCCCTATAGAATTATCGATAAAATCATCGATAAGTTAAACAGCTGACTCAAGCACTTGCCTTGTTTATTTTTATACAATTTTTATAAAAACTAAACAAATTTTTAATATTTTAGAATAGAATCTAAAGTTATTCTTTTATCGTAGAAAAATGTTAATTTCCATTTAAATTCTTCTTTAAATTTTTTTTATTTCAATCATAAGTTTTGTTCAATTTTTTGACTGGAACTGCAAGTTTTCAGATTTATTTGTATTTGCATTCCAAACACAATTTACGAAATTAAGGTAAACAGTTTTGCACCAGGAAGCCGGAGCACGCAATGCTCAAGCAACGGTTAGTTTCAATTAGAAACAAAACAGGAAGCAAAATAGAAAATCATGCAGCATGCCAAAGTAAATATTGGTGCATTCCTTAACGATGCTTACTATGATTAAACTAGTATTTATTCCAATATTTAGATTTGCCTCTCGAACCATTATCCACATTCATTATCAATATTTTTTCTTCCCTTGGGCAATCAAGTTACCAAAAGTTTGACAAGTTGGTCAATGGGTTATTATGATAATGAACTCAATTACAGTTCAGCTAAGCTGGCCAAGCTTTTGTTGTTGTTGTTGTTGTAATTTACTTGGCCTTGGGACGCGTACGGCTAGAAGATTTCACAGACCAAGAGAGGAGAAACTTTAACTTTATATCTATGTATTCTGTTTTACACAATGCCAACCGCAAAATATGATGATGATAATGATTGTGTTAATAATGAACAAGCCGGAGGTCAAACACTATGAACAAATCAGGTTTACATAGTCTGCGCCAGTGTCCGGGGCATTAATCCGCACCTCAATTACACGGCAACACAGTAGCCAACCCAGCCAATTGTGATAAGAATCTGAGCTGAGGCTAATTAAAAAGCACAATTTGGAGTTGAAGATGATAAATAAGCGTCTCCCTTCTATTAAGAGTGTGCCAAATGATTTATGAACTTTGTATAAAGTAAAGTAAGCGAAGTTCAAGTACAAGTAGCTAAATTCCCTAATTGATTGAATTTTAACGAATTCGCATTGCTCTCTTGTGACATCAAGTTGATGTACCCCTCTCCAAATTGGCTACTGTACCGAGTGGAACTTGTTTATGGATTTCTCTATTTTTTTTTTTTTTTTTATTTGCCAGAAATCAATCAGCAAAACAAAAAGGTATTATTTTGCATTGACCTTCATTCAAATCATAATGTGTGCGAACTTGACTAAACATTGAACGCAATTACTGTCGCAAAGGCATCGGCATGGGACATATAACAACTGCCTCGAAAAGTTTAACGACTTGCTCCAAAGCAACTGGCATGCTCCCAATTAGGGCTAAGAGAGATAAGCTTCAGGCTTTAATTGACACGGTTTTCAAAGGCTTTAATTGCAGATAATGCCTGGGGGTGATTGAACATATAGAAAAAGACTTGGACAATTAAAGTCAAAAGTTTGATCAGGGACACCGGAATTGATTTAAACAAAACTAAGAAAATTATTTTTTGCACTTGTCAGTAGCGATTTTTATAAAAATATTGGTATTGGTCTACAAATTCGTATACATATTTGAATATGCCGCCAACTGTATTGATCGATAGGCGATAACCCCAGTTCGCTAAGCGATATTTAAAAATAAATACTTAAAAATATGGTCACTCTGTTTTAGAGCTGAGCATTTTAGTTCTTTTCGTATGAACTGCGCCTTGAAAGTGATTTATAATCTTTGAATGTCGATTTATTTATATTAAAAGACGATTATTTATATTTTAGATGTCTAGGTCCCACACATACCAAAAAGAATGTTGGTCGACTATACAGCTCTTTCAAAAGGATCTCACATTCATCTTCAGTAGTCCTTGCCCATCCTATATATATATAAGGATTACAAGATAAAGATTAGGAGTTATTGTTTCTTAAAAAAAGTTTACTTTATTTTTTTTTTTAAAAACTCAAAAATTAAACGAGAAGGCAAAGCCAACTTCGACTTTGCCGAAGTTTAAATACACTTGAAAAACTTTAATCCAACTGATTTAACTAGAAAAATATATATAGAATATAGATTTTTCAGTTATTTAAAAATTTTTAAACAAAGATAAGAAAAAATTATAAAACATTTTAAAAAATTATTTTTTTAAACCGATTTTACGGACCTTTTGTATATTTTTTCTATTTTCTTACCTTTTTCGAAATTGTTAGTAATTATAAAAAGTGTATGGATATAGAAAAAAAAAAAAAACGAGATTGGGACGCTACGATAGAAAACAAAAAATTTTTTCTCACTAGAACTAGTTTTTTACTGACCGTTTATATGGCAGCTATATGCTATAGTTATCCGATTTTGATAAATTTTTTCAGAATTGTGTGGAAACATATAAAACAAATATATACTACGATTGGAGACGCTACGATGGAAATCAAAAAGTTTTTTCTCACAAAGACTTATTTTTCGACCGATCGGGTACTATGACAGCTATATGCTATAGTGATCCGATTGTGACATTTTCCAGAATTATGTGGAAGCATATAAAACTAACATATACCAAGATTAGTGACGCTACGATGGAAAACAAAAATGTTTTTCTAACTAGAACTAGTTCTTAGACCGATCGTTCCTATGGCAGCTATATGATATAGTCATCCGATCCGTCCGGTTCCGAACATTAGTTGCGTGCAGTAAAAGAAGACTCTGTGCAAAATTTCAGCTCGATAGCTTTAAAACTGAGAGACTAGTTCGCGTAGAAACAGACAACGGACAGAAGAAGACGGACAGACAAGACGAACGACGGACAAGCGGAAATGAACTCAGCTGTCGTCCTGATCAGAAGATATATAGTTTATGGGGTCGGAAATGAATATTTCTATGCGTTACAAACTTCTGGGCAAAAATTAATATACACTTTTCAAGTGTATAAAAATTATTGTTCTGTTCACTATAATGTCGTGGTCATTAAAACGTGATCAAGCGATAGTTGATCGATGAGCTTTTATTTCTTTAGTGCGAAATATTGCTTTACCATTCTTTTAGAGGATTCTTTGATTCGATTTTGATTTCGTAGATCAGGTCTTCGCAGCTGCTCCAGTGACCATGGAACCTATTAAAAAAATGGCGGTATTAAGGGGGTTATACGCAGTTAGAATGTTTAAAAAATCTTGTTTTTGGATTTCGGAATTTAACATATTTTAATACATTTTCTGAAAATTTCAAATCGATTCGGTAAATATTTAAGGAGATATACCCATATTTGTTAGGACGCTTCAGGGCTTAATACACATTATCTTCTTCTACACAACTGATTTTGCGAAAGCCACATTCCCAAATTATGAAGATCTCATCAACGAAAAATTATTGGAAATATGTGTAAGAGATAGAGTGATCACCGCCAAACGCCTTTTTTAGGAGGACCTTCGGTAGATCGTCTACAGGAGCAGTATCCTTCAATAATTTTACATAATCTAAGTGTAATTAAAACTTAAAAGAAGATGCTGTCTGTAAAATTGTTTAAACCCCGTCTTTTTTGGACCTTGCAACTTCGTATATCCCCAGGAATAAAAACTGACTAATTAACACTTACTTGATTTATTTTTCCAAGTTAAATACAACTAGATACTAGCAAATCAAGTAAGAACAATATAAGAACAACATTGTTCCTATATAAGAGCATATGCATTCCATTTACATATATTTCATAAGATCGTATGCTCAAGCTTATAATAACCAATTTCTAAACTGTTTTCTGTGTTAAAGCACAATTTTATGAATTGCAGTGACTGAGTCACAGTTATGCATAATTGCTCATCACTGGCATCACTTGCTCAGTGGCGCCAAGTATCGATACTTTTGCTAAAAAAAAAAGCTAGCTCTTAACAGTGAACAAGAAAGTAACGGCTAACCGCTAAAATTCAAATAAAAGCTTTTTTTCAATAAGAATTTAATTATGAGCAATTAAATATTTTAATTGTTGTTAAAATAAGATTTTTATTTTACTTTCTGTCTAAAACAATACAATAACTTTAGTCATCAGCATAATTCTCTACTTAAGGGGGCTCCGAAAGCTCTCTCATAATCTCTCTCTCTCTCTTTCTCTCTCTGCCTGAATCTGAAGCATTTGTTGGGGGGGTTATTTTTATTTGCCATTTTCGTCCTAGGCTTTCATTCTCATTCGGTTTTTTGAAGGAGTCAGACGTAGTCGGAAGAACGCGGTCTTTAAAGCAAAATAAACCAAAACGAAGTGAAAAATTTTAAGTTCTTCATTTTGTGAATGTGAATCTGTGAAAAAGTGTAATTTAAATAAATAAAAACCCAGTTTAACAGCCAAGTGAAAAGTAAATTGAAAAATTGTGTTGATATGCAAATTATTCACACGCACACACACACACACAAACTTATATTGAAATATTTACAAACTAGCTGAGAAAGAGGAAGCGATAAGAGGAGCTCTGGGCTGCCCCCGGCTTCAGTTCCCGTAGGAGTTTGTCTGCAAAAATCGATAAATTTTTACATTGTCACACACACACACACACTTGAATAGAGCGGGAGTAGGGGAGCATGCTCACAATCAGAACAGAATAGTCTTCAAATTACAATGCGGTTCACACAGCTAGAAGCAGTTGAGAATGTGAAAATGATATTTAATAAAAGTTATTTTCAAAATTTAATAAACAAAAATTAATTCAATTTGCTTTTTTTTTATTTTCTGTTTACTTTATTTATGCTGATTCTATTTGTATGGGCAACATAGTAGGTAGTAAGCATTTGCTGCCCTGCCGCAAGCCGCTCGCCAGTGTCGTTGGTGAAGTTCTCTTGTCATTTATTTATGCCATGTTTATGCTGCTGCCTCCATTCCATCCCATCCCACCCCTTCCCTTCCCACCCTCTGCGGAATCTTGTTTCGCTATTTCATTTCGCGCCCCTTGCCTGGGCTCCATGTGCGTTCCAGAGACCACAACCAGCTGCTTTACTTGCTCCGTTTCAAGGTCAGTGTAAGGTTAGTTCTGCCGATGTCAAGTTATCACATAAAATAAAAGGGCCGTGGCAGTGATTTTTACACAAAGCTGCTGCACTGTGTGCCTAAAACTATTTGAGTGTGGTCTAAAATTGTGATAAAATAAAATAAGTTTGAAAATTTAGAAAATGTAATTGTTAGCTTTTAAAATACTTGAACTATGTGAAATATTGTGACAATACAAAGTTAATATATCAATACTTGATATAAATTAGACACAAAATCGATAAAAACTTCTAAAAAATATGACACCAGAAACTCAGAGAATATCAGAGAATAAAATATTGATGGTTTCAACTTTGATTTGACGCTATCTATGTTAAATCTGGGATGTCATCTTAAAGAAAGGGCTCTTAGGAATTTAGCAAGGCTACTTTCATAAACCTACGATTGAATTTGAAGGAACTTATGGTGATCCGAGCTAAGTAATTCGAACCTTGCGAAAAAAAAAAGAAAATATTTCTGAAAAGAACATCTTGTAATTACTCTGTTTCTCTTTGTTTCCATTTTGGATATGTTCTAGGAATTGTTTCCATATCAAATTAGTCAGTTCTCCACCCGAACTGAACACGAACCGCTGAGTCTGCTTTTAACTTATGCAGCCAAACTTTTCTATTACGAAGTCATCTATTGAATTATTGAATATTATTGAACTCTCCACGTAAGAAGAAAGTTGAAACCATCATCAGGCAATGCCGTAGTAAAAATGTTTTTATTGTCTGAGTTTTCAAAAGTGTGTCTAATTTATACGAGTATTGATATATTTTTATTGTCTCAATAGTTTATAGTTCAAGTATTTAAAGTAATTAAATTTTCTGTATTATTTTTATTATTACCACACTTAAATACAATATATAAAGAATTCATTTCCAGATCCTCGAAACTTCGTTTAATTCTAAAACCATTTTATAATAACCAATCGACTGTACTTTATTTCGAGGCTGCTAACCGATCTGGAACCGAATCCCTGAAGACCGATTCTTTTTTGTGTTTTTCGAAGTGTCCGAGCCAGACCATGAACCGACACCCCACATTTCCGACACCTCGAACCTAAACCCGAGCTTTGAACATTTATTAAAAACAAAAGGTTCGGTTCATAATATATTAACTAATTTTTCAAACGAAGAAATTCTTAATAAATGTATTTAAAAAGGTTTATGAAAAGGAATAAAGAATAAACGTATATCAAATTAGAAATTGTGTCTATGATGTTAAAGATTTTTTTCGAAAATTGTCCAATGGGAACATACAGACACATCGCCCAATGTTTTAAACTTTGGAGAAGTCTTAAAACCTAGTTCAGGTATCAGTTGTTCGGTCATTTTTAGCACTATAGATTGTTCTTTCTAATCAAAAAGCTAGTAGATTGTTTTTTTGTTAAAGCTGTATTTGTACTTGTCTGACTTCTTATAAGAGTTTTTCATATGAGTTGCTCAAATAGTGTAATAGTCAATCTGAAAAGTTCAAATGCGTCAAATTTTTGTCGAAAATCCTAACAAAACTTCTTAAAGTTTTCATAGAACAACTTCCTTAGCCATCTCATATGAGATCTTAGACAAGTGAAACACAGCTTTAACAAAAAAAACAATCTGATGTCAGAATTAGGTCCGATTTCGGATTGAAATATATATTGAAGTATATATAAAACCATCATCATTTTATTCTCTGAGTTTTTTGTTGTCATATTTCAGAACGTTTTATCGATTTCCTGTGTCTAATTAATATCAAATATTGGAATATTTATATTAAGTATTGTTACATTTCACATAGTTCAAGTATTTTAAATGCTAAAAATTAAATTTCTTAAATTTTCGAACTTATTTTGTTTTATCACAATTTTATACTACACTCAAAAAAACGACAAAAATCGTATGGGAATTGGGTCGAAAGCGATTTGTGGAACACCTGGGATAGCGATGTTTTAGTTTGTTTTTTCTGATTTTAAGAACGTTATTATGGAAAACAAAAAAGTTGTTCTTACTGAGACCCATTTTTCGACCGATCGTTCCTATTGCAGCTATAGGATATAGTCATTCAATCCTACACAAAAGTTGGGTGTAGTAAAAGAAGACTATTTTCGTGAACAAATAGCATAATGATTATTCAATCGTCCAAAATGGAACAGGTAGTTTATTGGGCGTATGGAATTAATAGGAGGGTCTGTTTCACGTTCTTTCTTCTCTCCGATTTTGGACAATTATTTTGACAAGCCTTATTAAGGTCCTTATCGATTTCTTGTAGGATCGCCCGTCCAAACTGAGCTCATTGAACCCAAACTACGGACTCCAGTGCGTGATAGCGGCGGACAATTCAAATTCTTGTTTTAGGTCCCAGTTATTCATTTTTGTAAAATCTAAAGAACAATCTACAAAATAAAAAAAAATTAAGCAGTTAATAAAAATAGAAAAAAAGTTATTACATTTTTTTTTTGTAGCAGTTTTCATTAGCCACATTGTATGAGAAATTTTTGGGTTTCCGTTAATAGCTAATTTAAAATTCTTAAACAGTTTATTTTTTCAACAATGCTTAACACTTTTTAACCACTATGCGTCGCTCTGTGCGTTGGTCTCTAATGATTGGGTGGTCCACCCAAAACAGCTTCCTTAATGGGCATATAAAATTGTGTGTTTGTTTTTTTAGGTGTTTATATATCCCTTGTCAAGGGCTGTGACATATTCACTGCGTGGCTGCCGTTTAAAAAAAAAAAAACAGCCTCCTTCGGTTTTCCTGCGTTTCCCTGGCCTTTATGTGGGTGGAAAAGTTTTTGCTGTCTACGTCATAAGAAGCTCTGACGTTGGCTTTTGACATTTAATACCACTCTCTCTCTCTATCTCTTCCTTGCTAAGCTCTCTCATTTTATTTGCTCTCTCTTTATATAATGGTTATGTAATCAAGCAAGGAATTTCCTCGGTTTTTGCACACTTACAAAAAGGCTTTTCCACAATTGCACTTGAATTTAAAGGATAACGATGCTCGCATTGTTTTATAGTTTTTGTTGTTGTTTTTTTTTTATCTGGGTGTGTGTTTTATCTTGAGTGTTTGGAGGGCATCCTTTGGCAAATTGACTTAATATAAAGGGGAAGACTTTGGCAAGGACTTGAAGGAATGTAATTAAAGGGGGAACTTAGTTTTATACAAGTAAAAATGTGAAGAATGGAAGTTCAGCTCGATAAGGCAGTGACTTTTTGAATATAATATTAAAAGCATTATTTTGCTTTGACAAAAGTCTATGAAAAGTTGGTAGTTGACAGGAGCAGTGTTTCAATTAAAGTTAGTTAAATTAATCAAGTTTTTCTCTGTAACTTTTTTTTACTTTCTTTCCCAAGAATTTTGTCTCCACTCTATACCAGGCACTCACTTTACAACAATTCCGTTTAATAGTTATCTTGATTGAAATTGGATATATATATATATATATATATATAATATAATGGCATTGACAAACAAGCGGGCGCCACAATTCACCGCAATTTATTGATGGTTCAGTGATTTTCCCAAATAGCAAACTTTTTCAATTACATTGCAATGTGGAAATGGAGGATTCTAAAGCAATTTTGGTGTATTTGCTTTAATGCGTCAGCTATTGCATAAACTGATTGATTTTCTATCTATGGCTAGGATTACCCACCAGCTGATAAGTGTAGTTCCAGTCAGTCCCGAGGTCTCTTCAACTCTCTGTTATTACATATATAAATATTTTATTGGCAAAACAGAAGCACATTCCGTTTGATAGTGGAGACCTTCAAGTTACAATTTACTTGAATTGCTCTTTATTTATATAACTTTTTTTCACGGAAATGTTAGCGATATCGTCATAAAAACTTTTACCAAGTTTACGGGCTAGGCAAGGGCTGTGTAATTTAATTTACCCCCAATGTGCCCAGACTCTCAGGCATTGAAAACTAATGCAAATTGCAAAAAAGAGAAAACATATTGCGACGTTTTGTTTATTGACTGCCAACTGCAGTCGCCCGTCTAATTAGCTGGAGGTAGGGGGAGATGGGAATTCGAGACAGTCCGCACCTCCACCAGGGTAAGGCCATAAATAGCTACAGCCACGATACAAATATTTTATCGTTTAGCCTATAGAAAAGGGGTTAGCTGAGGCGTCTGGAAGTTGAAATGGTGAATGTGCCATGCAGTTGATAAACTGAGAGAAATTTCTAACAATTCAGAATAGAGTTTACCGAACATAAAAATAAGTTTCCCCGAAAAGGAGATCATTATTTCGGCAAATGGTCATTTTTTGCAAAATAGTTTCCTTCCGCATCAATGCAAGACAAATTTTTTTGGTTTTTTCCATCGTCTTTTCATTGTCGGTTGACGCCTATTGAATGGCTTTTATAGGCAAATTTATTTTGGAATAGAAATAGAATTTCTTATGACCCAAAAAAACAAATTCTGAAATTTTTACATTTACATTTTACAAAATATTATCGTTCAAGCCAAAGCGTAGAAGCTCCAATTTTCGTTCACTCTTTGCTCCTGGTAAACATAACTATAGCCGTAGCCGCACCCAACGTTTTCAGTTTAAAGTAGATAGATATCTTTAGCTTACTCACCATAGACGTCAAGGTGGAACGTAAGTCTAGTGTGCCCAGATTTATTAAGAAATTACACCAAATCTTGAGTTTATTGGTATTAATTCATTTTACCATAGCGATGGCACACTAATTGACTAGAAATTTTGTTGCTTTTTTTAAGATAAAGATTTACGACCATACTTGCTGACTAACAACAACTTTGAAAAATTCCGGTAATGAAAACAGTTTTCAAATGTTAAACGATGTAGTGTATACCAAGCAAATGCAATGTCGACTATCCAGTTTACATAATAACTTTTGCTACGATTATTTAAATTCTTTAGCCCATTTAAATCAGATTAAGACTTGTCAACTTTTGAATATTACTATATTTAGTCAGTTATTTAACCTCTTGTTAAAACGAGCATTTACGACTGTATTAAAACATTGACTTTTCGTCTAAAATTCTAACTTCAGCTGTTTGCTGATGGCTTCAAGGCAGAAGTAGTGTGAAGTAACATTGCTTGCAACAATGTTTCTTCAGCTGCTTGAAGTAAATCAAACCCACAGGCTTAACATAGGTTCCATTCGTGTGCGGTTAAGCGCAACAGTACTTCATAGCTCCGTATGAGCCAAAGTAAAAGGAAGGAATCATTACTTCTTTTTCTTCTTCCCACAAATTTTTTGTATGAAACTTCGCGTTACTTCGCAGGTCCGTATAGGGCTTAAGTGTAGTTAGTATGGGAAGAGTATCAATTGGCGATTAAAGATAAAAGAGATTATAGATAAAAAGAGAATCAAAAATAAGATAACACTTGCAATCCAAAATTAAGCTTGCTTTATACGTTCACAGATTAATTTCTCATTCTGAATTTGTTTAGCGATAATTTCGGTGGTTTCAGTAAATATAATAATTAAAATTTACATTTTTCTGTGGAATATCTGTGGATTAAAATAATACACCAAGGAGAAATTTGCTTTCCTATGTTGAAAAAAGCTTTTTTATTCCGTTTAACGGAAAAATTCAATGAAGCGGCCGGTGTAATCAGCGCTTTAATTAATAATCCCTTTAGAAATTGCAGTAAAATTGTTTTATTCTTATTCTTTATTCATATTCTTTCATAACGTCAGTCTGATGACTTAAAACTCTATCCCCTCCTTGTACAGTGGGACCTAAATGCTCTTCATACATGTTGCTCGGTTAATGGTCTCACACTAATACTGTAAATGTATTACTTTTCATATCAGTATACGATTCATGGCAAACCACTGAAAGGCATTTATGTGGTTGATGATTTAGGCATACGCTCTGTACCCAAGTTATGCCTTAATAGTCATATATCTGTCATCTCTGACAAAGCTAGGAGATTCTTAAGATATGGTTACAGAAATTTAAAGTTTCTTGCATCTTTAAACAATTATATTTCGTTGCTGGTTAGATCAATTCATGAATATTGGTTGTGTGGGTTTTCGTATTGAGGTGAGCAACTTATTTCGAAAAATATCAAGCTCACCTTGAATCGGTTTAAAAACAGATTTAATGGCTTTAACTGGGATACCGCCTTCTCTTAAGAACCGCCAAATTTGCCACTGTTTGCTTTTCATTTACAAACTCCTTTCAGATGAAATTGATTACAAATAAATCTTGCTTTATTTTTGTGTCTTACCAGGAATTGTTTTCCCTTCTGTCTACAGCCATGCCTAACAAATTATGCTTCTTTAGAACCTTTCCGAAACTTGTGTCTTAACTCGTACATGTACCACCACATTTTCTTAGCGCACTCTTTTAAGTAAGATGTAAGAACTACTTTAGTTTTTAGTCTAAAGTTCAGACCATTGACAATTTTCCGTCAGCAATTCGAACTGTGCATTTAAGCTATGTGGAAGATGAGAAATTGTCCAAATCCCAAGTAATCTACAATATGCGTATGAAATTTTCTAGGTTTACATTACAAAATCCACCACCCTGCGCCAGGTATTATACATAGAATTCCAAAGAAATCTTAACGTGAGACTTAAACAAATCTTAGACTTCTGCTTAAAAATAAATATTTAAGATTCCATTTAAAAGCGAAACAAAACCGAGTGAAAAAAATATCAGAAATCCAATCTAGCAAACAAGTCTGCAGACTATGAATACTAAAGAAGATAGAGAGAGGGGGAAAAGGGTGCGGGAAGAAGAGCACTTCCAGTGCGTACAAAGTCCAAAGCATGCTGGCCGCGTGTGGCCCACATCTAGATATAGATATGGTTTTTGTATATATATATATATAGAGTTGCCTATGATGTATTTATATAATGTAAACACACGCAGGCAACAAGTTTCAATAACCCCAAAGGCCAAAATCAAAATGTCATTTGCGATAAAGTGTAATAACATCGATTAGGATTTTCGTAAACAATGAAAAGGCTTGTCCTAAAGTCATTAGAGGGTGCCTAATGACCGTCCATAGCGGAAATACCAGAAGGCCGTCTATTAACTTACAAATGCCATGATTTAGAGCACTTAAATCCATAATCATAAAACGGCGCAACAATTGACCGTGTTTTTTTTTTTTTTTTTGTTATCATTCGAGAAGTCGTACAATTTTATGGGGCCTTTTATTATTTTATAGCGCTTTCAACCTGTGCACTTGAATCAGCTGTGCAAACTTTCCACAGGCATTTACAAAAATAGTAAGAATTTATTTTCATTATCAAGATAGCTTACATACAGAGTGGACTAGGTTTTCTTTTTTTTTAATTAGCTATATTACCCCTTGATCTGCTTTACCAGACGGCTTTTTATACTCTGTACCAAAGGTACAAAGGGTATAATGAGTTTGTGTAAATGTATGTAACAGACAGCTGAGTCGATTTAGCCTTTAAATCGAGCCGAAGTCATGGGTAGGTTGGCTGTCAACTGTGGCTGCTCACCAACACAAGCACATTTTTTTGTCCTCTCCATTTCCTTCTTATATATACATCTTCACAATTTTATAGACTTTCAATATATGTATTTCTGTTCAGCATAATTTAACTATTCCCCAAGCTTGGTCACGATCAATTTAAAGATAAGTAGAGTTCCATTCTAGCAGCCGCCTCTATAGCTATATTATAAAGAGCGAGAGAGACATGAAGCAAAAAGATAATGGAAACTTCTCACCAAGAATGCAAACTGCTTGAGAATTAGAACTGGTTCGATACAGCGGTTCACAGTGTTCTTAAACCATCGGTACGGTTAACAAAATCAGTGTTTTGGTTCGTTTCAGTGGTTCACGTTTAATATAATATCAGACCAGTTCCTATTTTCGAATAATCAAATATAATATGTATGTTCTAAGATTATTTTCGAAGTTAAATTCCGATATTCACCCGTTTACTATAAGTTTCATTTCTAAAAAGAAGATATCTGGCTATCTAAGGAACCATAAGACCACGTACCAATCCCTATACAAAGTTAAAGGTATATATATATACCTTTTTAACTGACGTTAGCCAAGCGTTCTCAGATTATTACATAAATGTGTCATTACTGTGGATCAATTTGATCCAAGTGCGACGCCTCATATTGACAGCCGCCCCTCATAAACAAAACTTCTTCGAAAATTACATAATTCTTATTTGAAAGAAGAAGACCTTGTTTCTCGAAACAATCCATTTCGTTAAGTTGATTGTCCTGATCTTGCTTTAAAAATGTACATATGTTTATTAAACCGACCCAGTTGATTCCTTTTGCGTGTTTCGGTTCGGTTCAGCGTTTTAAGAAAGATACCGGTTCGTGGTTCGAGGTTTACGAGCACGAAATAGCGGTTCAGATTCGGCTTAGAATCGGTTTGCATCCCTGCTTCACACATGTACTTATGCAGAAATAAAATATCATGATTTTTGCTCTTCCAAGTATGCTATGATTTATAATCAACGAAAATATTTATTTTCTAGTAGCCTTAACACTAATTATTTCTGGTCCGACAATCTGAGTGAATGCACGATGTGGATTATGTATGATGCTGCCATAACTGACTATAAATTATCTTGTTCAAATAAATAATTTTTGAAACAAATAAAGTTTGCATACATTGTGGGGCAAAAAAATTATGATTTTTTATAGCATCAATCGTAGTAATAGTAAGACTTTGTCAGGGTATTTTATAGTCGACTTTCTGACTTGTTTATTATTGCGTTTTGGAATTACATACGTTGTGCGAATTACAATTATGTGTTTTGGCTTTTGTTTTATCTTGAACTTCTATTTATAGAATCAGCAAACTAAACGAATTTATAGAAGGAAAATAGGTTGCTGTAAATTTAAATTAGGCGAGAAGGACTATTTGGATTGTACGTGCTACGTTTTTTAAATTTAGCCGTATGGAGAGAGTGTTATTAAATGACAATTAAGATCAACTCAGATTATCATGTCAAAAAAAAATGGAGAGATAAGCTAAGTAAAAGCAAGGCAAATATAATAGATATTCTTTTCAAAATCCACTCTCCCTTCTGATATACCATTTTTCGTACGAATTTTTCCGTATTCTCATCTCATCACTGGAACTAAGCTTAAGCATTGCATACTTTTCGGTGTTTTTGTCGCTGCATTTGTTGGGTTTGGAATTCCCAAGTAAGCTATTGCAATAGACTGAAATATATAAATAAAATAGCTATACAGACTACCTGCTCTCCTTGTAGTGGAGTTTAGTACCAAGATTGAACTTAACCGGCTGGAAAACAACATTCTGAAATTTATTTCTTGTATAAGCATTTTATAATTGTTTATTTGTGCTATCTCTAGAATTAAGCTACATAAATATATGTATGTACATCATCATCAGTCATGATTTTGTTCTTTTAGTTATATTGCATCTAATTTAAATAAGGCAAAAGATCTGCGAGTCTTATCTTTTTTAACAAGCTTGCTGGTGAAATTGCATGCATTTGAAAAAATTTTTCCACTCTGCGTTGTGTACCATGTACCATCTGACCTACGTCACAGTTTACTATCATAACCGCAATTCAAGCAAAGTATTGTATTTATTACGCATTCACTGAGAAATTCTATTTATATATTTATTGCAAGCGTATTAACCCCCTTTCATAATCACGCATGCAAAACGTGACAACTAATTTATGGTGCCATAACTACAATAGGTATCATAACCGCAGGAACTTTACTCTTTCACTTATTAGACAAGTTCAGTGTGCCACAAAAAAAAAAGTAGCTAAAGAATCTTATCTTTTGGTCAGGCTGAGGTTCTGAGGCGTAAAAAAGATTATTCAGTTATGAATAATAAAAAACAAATAAATAAGAACCAGAATTTACCTACCGCTTACCCTGTTCTTCAGGCGCAGACACTCACTCGGCTCGTGTTAGATGCCTGATTTCGATGCTCATTAAAAATTTTTATTTAGAATGAACGAAGAAAGTATACCTGGTAGCTGATTTAAAAAAAAAAGAGTGAGAGGGTGGATAAAACTTACGAGGCTTTTTTGAGGAAAACAGTGTTGGAAAACAGTATTGAAAAACAAAGTTTAAAAACAGTGTTGGAAAACAATGTAGAAAAACCGTGTTGGAAAATAATGTTCAAAAAAGAGTGTTGGAAAACACTGTTGTAAACAGTGTTGCAAAATATTGTTGGAAAATAGTGTTGGAAAAATCAGTTTTGGACCTAATAAGTTTTATTTTTAAAAGTGCAGATTCAAACCGATTAAATCCATCGACATATTTTATGCTTCTAAAAATATTTCTATAGTGTTGGAAATAGTGTTGGAAAATAGTGTTGGAATCCAGTTATTTTTAAGAGTTCAACCCACTTTGCTTCTAAAAAATCAGTGTTGAAAATATGTTAGTTGGAAAAATCAGTTTTGGACCCAATCAGTTTTATTTTTAAAAAGGCAGATTCAAACCGATTTAATCCATCGACATATTTTATGCTTCTAAAAATATTTCTATAGTGTTGGGAAAATAGTGTTGGAAAAATCAGTTTTGGACCCAATCAGTTTTATTTTTAAAAGTGCAGATTCAAACCGATTTAATCCATCAACATATTTTATGCTTCTAAAAATATTTCTATGCCTTGGGACTTACATTTCAAAACTAATAATAATGCGAACTGCATTTTAGACCTTATTTTCTGTTGAACCCGTATTTTACTTAAGAATAAAAATCAAGTCCTTGAACCACTGAACCAAGCCAAACGGCTTGCATCCCTCGAATAATTCGTACTTCTTTAGAAAAAGTAGCTTATCTTTATCCCCAACTTTTAATACTTCTACCAGTATTCGTATATACCCCTCGGGTATACCTTAGTTTTTTTATTAGCAAACAATATACATATTTGTATTATTGCTTGAAAAATTTTCGACACTTATCTGCGGGGAGTAGCCACAAACCGGTCTGGGTACCTTGCCCTCCCCAACCCCTCCGCCAAGTCTAGTGTGTTTATTTGATTAGTGTGTGCGCGAATGTGTCACACCCGTCTCACCCGAACATTGGCTACCTGACGTAGACGGTGAGACTCTGCTGGGCCAGATAAGTTCGATTGCTCTCTAGACGGCCGGTTGGGACTTTGTACCATTTTTTTGTTTATAAATACGCGTTTAATTCATAGAATTCGTCTTGATAACTTACGTATCTACACACACACACACACACACATGGGGGAAAGTGATTTGAATGAACGCGTATTTTGGTAGTGGGTTAGTAGTGCTGGTGAATGAACCCTGTGAACTTGACCGCTGATTCTTATCGGAGATAAAGAGAGGGAGAATTTTGTTTGATTATGCGACGCCAAATTGAATGGAAAATTTCAGCTTTTTGCATTTCTTAAAAAATTTCTATCTCCAATATGCAAATTTTATTTATAGAATGGGTCATAAATTCAAAAGACTTCTTGGGATAACACCACATAATTCCACAAAAATATATACATTTTAAGATGTTGGAGAACGAGAAGATGTCTTATTAAAGCAGTGAGAAAGTTAGTATAACCTTATATATATAAATTGCATCGTGATAACTCGAAGCAACAGCAAAAAAAAAACTTAGGATCAAAACTTTATATTTCTAATCGGTTTAGGATTACGGAGATTATATAAAATAACCATAAATGGTCAAACAAAAGAAATAGAAATTTTAAAAAATTAGAAAGAAAGTCGTTAATATACTCTTTACCTGCCAAAGTATGAACCTGAACTCCAGATTTTGGACACTGGACCAGAAAGAAGAGTTATTTTTTTTTAGGTATTTATAAGTTTTGATTCGAATAGGCTAAGAAACGCTATGCTCATTCGGACTACGACGCTTCTCTATTTTGAGTAGATTTTTCGAATAATTTTAACACTCAAAAACGAAGATCGCAAAAAAAAATACTAAACAAGTATTCCGGAATTTGAAAAACCGTACTTGGTTTGATAAAATCCGATGAATCGATCAAATTTTGTCATTGGTTGGAATATATCGGTTTTTTTCTGTTTAGAAATGGCATCTTCCTGAAGCAAGCGACACCAAGCCAAACGCGCGTACCTCAAAATAGCAGCCCACTTCCCGCCCAACCAACTGAGGGGCGCAGCTGCTAACGTGCGACACGAAATCATGGTGGAAAATTACATAGAATACAACAAAAGGAAAATAAATATTCTATTAAGAGTAAATTTAAGATAGTGCTATGCAGGAGATGAGAAATCGGCCCTTAATGTGTTAAGATAGAGGTCTTTAAAGCAAGAAAGGACAACTCCGAACTGAACACTCGGTTAAGTTTGTTATAATCAGCACAGAGAATACGGAAAGGCTCATGCATAGCATAGTAAGTATTACACCGTTTCGAGGGGGATAAAGTAATAATTAAAAAATCAAATTTATTTGGTTAGTCAACTCAGAAGAATTAATTTTACCACTGATTAGTTTGTGTAAAAAAATTACTCCAAGCTGAATTCTACAGTTAATTAAGGACGGTACACTCAGAAAAAAAAATAAAAAAATTCCGTACTTAAACAGGCGAAATTTAAGTACGAACGATCTCATAAACTGACTAAGTTCGGAATTTCCAAAGCAGAGAACATTCTCATTTCAATTCACAATTCAATTCTCATTTCAACTTGAAATAAAATGTATTCTGTTGCGTTAATATTATTCTTACTCCTAGGTTTTAAGGATTTAAGATTATTCTAATATTTTAAGAACAAAACGGTATAAATTCAATCACGGACATACTTAAATTCAGAATGCCATCTTTTTCTGGGAATAGATTAATTAAAAGAAGTCTACTAGAATACTATACTACTAGAATTCTAGATATTAGGATCCCAGTTTAAGCCTCAAAGTGCAAACAACAAGAATTGCTTTTGCACCAATTCAATTTTATCCTGATGCGTTAACTACTGTGGAGACCACACACACACGATCCGTACTCAAGAATTGAATGGACAAGAGAAGTATCAAGAATCTTGGTCGTATAGGGATCGTCAAATTCCTTTGACCAACGTTTTATAAACCCAAGTACGCTTCTGGCCTTATTGTCCCTAATCTCTTATACCTCTTAGATTAGCAAGAACAATGTTTAGCGTTAAAAATTTTTGTACAAATGATACCTGGAACGGGTTTTAAGACTATTCGAAAGTTAAGTTTTGAATAAGTGGTCCGGTTAGGGTTCGAGGGGTCAGAAATTTTAATTCCCGAACCAGACCGGTTTGCAGCCTTGCCTTAAATGTCCAACAAAGATCTTAAAAGCTTTCAACAAGAAGTGTAATTCACTTACGTGCCTTTTATCAAATCGATTTTTTATGATCTAGTTTAAATTATGGCAAGCAAATGGAATTTGTTGGGGACCCGCAAGAATTTCGGAACTATAAACAAATTCTGTCCGGGTCGGTTTATTAGAAGATACAATCAAAAAGTTAAAAAAAATAATGTTTCAACTTCCAATGACGGTTTGGAACCTTCTGACCGAATGTTCTTTGGAATTTTTAAGTGTTCAGGCAATAATACACTCAGAGAAAAAATCGAACAGATCGTGCTTGATATCAAGCAGATTTCGTGTCAGAAGTTCGGCAAGACAGAATCTTCTTGGATCCAAAAAAAAATACTCAAAAATCAAGCATGAATTTTGAATCTCGATCTGCTCGGTTTTAAATTTATCGTTCATTTCAAGCATGATTTATTCTCGAATTCAAGAATAGATCTTCTTGAATGTAAGCATTTTAGAACAAAGTTGCCAGAGAGCGAGAGAACGAAATGCTCTCGTTTTGAACGCCTCACCTCTCTTGCTACCAAACTTAAATCGAGCGCACGAGTCTTCTCGATTTCAAGCAGATTTCTTCTTGAAAATTCAAGACGAAAAAAAATAAATTAAAGCCGATTTTAGTCTTACCTAATCGTGCTTGATTTCTCTGGGTTTATATATCAGTAAAGCATATTTTCTAATGCTTCTTTTCAAGAAACTTTTTACTATACTAAAGACCGACAAAGACACTAAGGGCCGATTTCTGATCTCCCACATAACACTATATGTCACATAAACTTACAAATAGCGGTATAAATTCTAACATTATCTGACTTATAGCACCTATATAGTAGTTGAGAAATCGGCCCTAAGAATGTCAGTATTTCAAAAATGGAAAATAGTTTTATGTATTTGTTTGTATTTGCTTTAATAATTTTCAATTCATTTGTTTTGCACTGTAACATCTGTCGTTGTTGTTGTTGTTGATTCTTAAATAATAATACGGTGTTGTTGTTTACTCGAAATTTATTTTTGAAATTGATTTAAATTTATATTGCACTCGTTTTACTTGTTAATGTCATTTTGTTTATTGACGACAGCAGACTAAATAAATATAATAAATAAATAAATAAATATATTGAATTTCGAAAGTATTCCACTGCATTACATTTTGATAACGTTCACGTGCCTAGTTTAGATAAAATACCAACCCCATCCCTACTTTGTGCATATTTCAAGGTTTTTTTTATGGAATAATTAAGAAAACTTTATCTTTTCTATATAAATAAAAGCAATTTCGAAATACGAAAATCTAAAAGCAAATACCTTTATTTTATCTAAAGGGAATTGCATTACATGAACCGAAATCGAACTATTTTGCAAGAGAGAGAGAGAGAGAGTGAGAGTCGGAAAAAGAGAAAGAGCACTCGACGTTGGGGCCTCTTTAGCTGGTTAGCCAACGGGCTCCCCGTTCATTCGCTTTTGAGCAGCCGTCAGTGTAGCGTGTGCCCCTTTAAGCGCTAAATAAAAAAAATATAAAGATTCTAAACTCAAATTGTGCTATTTGTGCGTGTGAATAATAATTTGTGTGTATCATTTCAGTCATCTATAGCGAAAAAGGAATAAACTTTTAAAGCAAACTCAAAACATTTCAGCAAGTGCAACCGGGTTAGACAACGTATAATGGCACCAATAACCACTGACAATTGCGAATTTGAATGTACAACTAGCGTCAGCAATTATACGGAAAATAGTGCGAGCAATTTGAACGCGGCGTCGCGTAATAACGAACAATCGAATGAAGTAAAATTGAGTGAAGAACAGGATGTACAACAGCAGCAGCAGGAGCAGATGCCCTGGGAGGCACCAGGCAAACAGGGATTGTATGATCCTCAGAATGAGCATGAGGCCTGCGGTGTTGGCTTCATTGTGGCCATCGATGGCAAGCGCTCTCACAAGGTTAATAATAAAAATCAATTTAACTCCGCCAATTCAATAACTCATCACACCGTCGTCTTCATCTATAGATTCTACGTGATGCCCAGACCCTGTCAGAACGGATGAATCATCGCGGTGCCTGCGCCTGCGATAATGACACTGGCGATGGTGCTGGTGTATTGGCTTCCATTCCGCACGGACTCTATGCCAAGGCTCTGTAAGTACAATCTTCTATTTAGTTTATGTATGTATCTATTATGCCGGTTTTTTTTTCTTGGCGCCATTGCCGTTTAATGCCGCCATTGATGAACAGTTTACATGGATCTAGACGTAGACAAGATGCTCACGATATTGTTGCGATCTCGTGCGCGAAATATATAAATAACTTAAACCTGCCATATCGTTTGCTGCTGTCAATCCGTTTGAAAATACTCTTTCTTTTTTAACAAGTATTCAAAATATTTTGTCAGCAAAAGTGCACATTTGAAATTTCTATTTATTTTTCCAAATGTATAATTTCTTAATATATTGTAAAATCTGTAAAATCAAATTAAAAATTAGTTTTTTTTTTTGTAATGAATTGTTACTCAAAATATTGTAAAATCTGTAGCCCTTTTATGTTAGCGAACTAAGAAACCTCTTTCTTTTGTTTTCCAAAACATTGTTTTTCTAAGCGCCTTTCCATGGTGCAATTAATCCAGACTTTATTGTGCTATCGGTTCATGGAAATAGAAATACATACTAAGGTGTTCTACAATACGATTCAGTGAGACGTGAAGATGAAGGAGCCTTCATTCGATTTACGTTATTCCATGGCTTTTCCGTAGACAAGATAACGGAGGCATTCTTAATTGCTCATCCAAATCTTCATACTCATACTCATATAAAATGGGAAGCTATATTCGAATTAAAACAAAATTTTTTTAATCCTGACCTTCGAATTGAAGTTTCAAGTACGAGATCTTGAAACAATCCCACATTTCTTGTGTCATTTCGAAAAGGATCATTTCAAGTTCGGCTCCCTTTTCTTTCTTTGTTTAAGAAATTCAGGGATCGACCTACTTCTGACATCGTTTAAGCTGTATTTTCGCCAGGGACCGTAACAGTTATAACTTTTATCAAAAAAGTCATTATTTAACAGTTATATTTTGCGTTTTATAATAAAACTTGGGAAATAACAATTATTTTTGGATTTTTATTTTACAAACTCCGGAAATACCAATTATTTTATGATTTTTATTTTATTACTCTGTTCATAACAGTTATTTTTTTGATTTTTATAAAAATTTTTCATGATAACAGTTATTGATGACTTTTTTAAAATAAAAGTCATCAATAAAAATTATTCAAAGACTTTTATTTTTAAAAGTCATAGCATAAAAGTCATTTGCATATATCGCAATGATAGAGCCATTGAGGACCAAATCGTAAACATATACTTGATCAACTCGGCAAGAGTAAACGACCCACTTCGTATTTGTTTTTAAGCCAATTGACATAGACATCGGCTCAATGAAATATTGGGAAGAAAAAAATTTGCTCTTTCCCCTTTGTATCAACTGACAAAGGTTGTCAACAGCGTGCCCGCTACTCAAGTAAGTGTAGAGAGAGGATTTTCTGCACTAAAATTGGTATTGACACACTTGAGATATAATTTGTCTTCCGAATCCTTGCAAAAGATTTTACTAATAAAATTAAATAATAAATAAAATTTTAATTTGATGTTACTCGAACTAGTCAAGCTGATTAAGATAATGTTTACAAGTTTTTCCTCAATGGCTTTATTATTGCGATATAGCAAATGACTTTTATGCTATGCCTTAAAAAATAAAAGTCTTTGAATGATTTTTATTGATGACTTTTATTTAAAAAAAGTCATCAATAACTGTTATCATGTAAAAAAATTTATAAAAATCAAAAATAACTGTTATGATCAGAGTAATAAAATAAAAATCATAAAATAATTGGTATTTTGGAAATTTGTAAAAATAAAAATCGAAGAATAATTCTTAATATAAAACTTTTATATAAAAATTGCAATATAACTGTTAATTTCTATTTTAACTGTTACCAGTAACTGTTATATCCGGTCCCTGATTTTCGCTTGTCTGAGATCTCATATAAGATGGCTGACAAATACCTCAGGAAGTTCTGAGTTGGCTGTCAAAAAACTCATATGTGTTTCTCATATGATAGTTTTGATAGGATTTTACACTAAAATTTGACACATTTGAATTTCTCAGATTGACTATTACTATTAAAAAGAAGAAGAATAGTCTTATTTCAGAATTTTTTGCACGATAATTTGATGATTAATTCCTATAGCCTCACATGGGCAGGGAAACAAACCCATCCGAATATTATTTGATAATCCATAAAATATCAAAAGTTATTTCTGCTGTTCCACAAGAAAGTTTAGAACATTTAATTTCCGGGGTAATGTTTATCAGTAGATAGCGGATTTTGCATATTTTCAGATAGAATTTTATCGTAGTAGGCATATTTCTTTGTGGATTTTTGACAAATTGAATTTTTGATTTACTTGTAGCAATATCAGGAACAGCGATGGGCAGACCTTGGCCCGGTCCGTTATTCCACTTACCTAACAATTAAACGCATTTACCGTGACACGTCTTAGCGCTAGAAATTCACAAAACTAATTTGAATTGGTGTGGTGACATGGTGTCGGCGACTTACGCTAATATCAAAAAACTATGAGAATAAAAGAAAATGTGGTATAATCATTATTTTTGGAGAAAAGATACTTTTTGTCTTGATTACTGATTAATGATATATTTTTGGCATATTTATCAGGTTTCGCATACAAAACGAAAGTACAAAATGATTTTAGTTTCGGACCGTTCGGGTTTGTCAGTTACACGAACGGACAAATCATTACATCGCTAATTTGCGAAGTTGATTTATCAGCTATCGGCATGCTAAGTGCCTTACCAAATTTTAACGGAATAAAGTTTGGGTCCGAAACTAAAATCGTTTTATACTTCGCCTCCTTAACTGAAAAATATTTTGCTTGCACGCGTAATAAACACAAAATAGTTCGGAACTTTTTTTTGACGGTCCTTTACGATGAAGGTACCGTACTTGAGTTTTGAGTACAGTACGTTAAAAAGCATTTACCGTACTTGCAGTACGGTACTTGCCTGTGTTCAGTATTTTTTGTGTGCCGAACGTAAGTACGGAACTTAGTACGGTACTTTGAGAACCCTAATATTTATTTATTTATTTTTTTAGGCACCTGTTCTCAAAATATTTTTAAAATTTATAGAGAATAATATTTAAAGTTCGTTCCCAAAAACTAACCCAAAACTTTTACCCAAAAACAAAAATAATTTTGTATTAAGTCTTCGAATCCCAAGATTCTTTACTAATATCCTTATAACTCTATAAGTGATTGCGCGATTTTACGATATTCTTATTGGTACCTCAGTCAATTTACGGTCAACCCAATAAGAATCCGAGGTATCTGGGTAAAAACCAATCCTAAACGATGTTAGACATAGGTCGATCTCAGATTTTCCTAAAACAAGTATACCTCTACCTTAAGCTGAAGAATCGAAATAGTTCTAAAGAATAATTCTTCTTTATCGCTGATTTATGTTGTTAGAAATCTGTGTTCTTTCATTCTTACAGATTGCTCAAAACTTCGAATATAAATATATATTACAAGTATTAGGTTAAGTTAGGGTATTTATGTTTCATTATAATTTAAACCTATGTAATTCCAAATTATTTTGCTAGCTTGCAGTGCCAAAAAGACATTCACATCAGCATCAGTCGAGCACGTCAAAAATTGTTTGCTAAAATGAAGCACATTTCCCCCCTTCATATATATATATATGTACTCGTATATATACATATATATTCCTCCACATAGAACAGTGTCCACATTATTCTACATATGTTAGTGTGGCAAAATTAAACATCTGCTTTTCTGCTCACGGTATTTGTATTCTGTTTATTTTGCTAGCATTTTGGCACGGCTCGCGTTTTCGTCACGCTTTACCAGACCACCATATATACAATATGTGTGATGCTAGTAGGGACGTAGAAAGTGTTGTGTTGTGGAGTGACATTTACTTGGCGCAAATTTATTCCATTCTAAGTATGATTTAAGTGAGCTACGTCAAGTGGAAAAATACAGCAAGGTCCAGTTCATTAGAATTATGTGTATATATAAATGTATTAGAACGTTTTGGGAATTTCACCAGCGTGCTCTAACGAACAAACCAGTTACAGCTTAAGAGAAAGAAGATTTCAAGTGTAAATGAAAGGTGTCCATATATTTTGCACCTACCTAACTAATCTACTTTTTCTTTCTAATTGACCACTCACAACTTAATTTACAGCCCCATGTCAATAAATACTTTGTAACCTGTTGCTATATAAAATACCGCTGTTAAGATGATATATAGGTTCTACTAGACCCGGTCATTAAATCGTCTAATGTCGCTCGACAAATAAATACTATAAAATTAGCATTTAGGCGGCCTTTTAATTGATATGTCCGAGCGATTTTTTAACATCGCGTTGCGCGTCGCCTGACATAGTGCCTTAGTTTGCATATTCGTGCTAGACACGCACGTGCCGTGTGATGAAAAGTTCATTCAGGGTTTAGATTGATTGTAGATACCTGCTGAGGCAACAAGTAAGCGAATGTCAAGTTCAAGGAACGCATTAAGAAAGTCGGACAATTGTGAAATTATATTTACATAGCGCCCCCCACATGAATTCCCCCGAACACTGCGACGTAATAAGAACAAGCTTGAGCTCGACTTATCATACAATTGTACGCGTATGTAGGTAGCTTAATGCATGGTTGAATGACAAACAGATGAACGGGTCCCCGCGTACCGTTGGCAACTGGTGTTTTGATGCTGATAAGGTGTGCGACTTGTTTCGTCATTTGACGCCGTGGAACGACCGATGAATGAATGTAATGCTGAAAGCTGAAAGCTTAATTCAATTAGAAATGCAAAACCGGCTGAGATTTATGGCGCATTATTTTCAGATGATTTCTAATGCGCCTTAATAAACATGACCAACCAGACTGATCTAGTTTAACGAAATTAGTCTTAAATTGATTTTTAACAAAACTTTTGGAGCTTCTGAGAAACTGTTTTCTGTAAGTCAAATTTCTAGACACCTTTTCGTGCATTAGAGGTTGATCTCAGGGACCTGGAGCCACGTGCATTTTACGGTTTCTTTTTGCATTTTCGCACACTCAGAGAGAAAAACAAAATTCACAAGCCCCAGCCTTTGATTAATTTCAAGTTATTTGATTCTCCCAAACCCCACCATGATCCAAATCTTTTCAATTAAATTCCATCCGCTTTTATGTAAAAACGTTTGGGCTTAAATAGTGTGTAAAGCTGCAAATGTGTATTGCTTTAAAAGCATAGATACCCTAGTCAATATCTAGACAAAAAGCATTTACATAGAATATACATTGACGATTAACGATCAAATAGCTTGGTAAATTAAATTACAAAAAAAAATAAATCCAAGTAGTGCTAATTTTATCTGATTTTGCTGAAATTAATCGAAAATAAACACATCTAAGGTTTGTACGATCTAAGAAGCTATGAACCAAGAGGCCAACCAAAACCTGAGGTTCCATACTTTAATGAACCGGCCAGCGAACCGGAGCTTAGACTTTACAACGTGATCGATCCAGCTTCTGAAAAATTTTAGAGTTTTGCAGCCTTGTTAAAAAATATTGTTCTGATATGTTCAAATATATCGGTCAGGTCAATTTCAAGAGTTCTTACACTCAGAAAAAAACCGTTCTAAATGTACCGTAAACCGTGTTTTTCGTTCTCAATAGTAGATTAAGTCCGTTTTTTCTTAAACCGAGAATGGCGGGCTTAAGTTTAGAACGCTTTTTTGATACCGGACGTTCTGCGTTTAAGAACCATCCGGTCTTGAATTTGGAACGGCATCTTAAACTGTCGTGCCTAAGCTAAGTGTTCAAGAAATTCGGTAATTTTTGAAGAACGTATTTTCTCAGTTCATTCGTCGATTTAGAATAGATTATGAGAACGTGGGCTTATTTCAAGAACGGAAAAAATAAGAACGGGTCGGGTATAAAAGTAAGAAATTTGTGCTGCCTTTTAGAACGCCATTTTTTTCTGAGTGTTTTGATATGAAAAAGTATAATATTGAGCCCCAGATCTGTATAAATTTTTTTTATAAGATTTATAAAAATATTTGATGTTTTCTGACTTCCCACATGGTGTAATTATATGGTGCCTCTGCTCAGTTGATATACATAATACCAGTGAAAAGTTGACTCCACGCTGCTTGCTTGCCTTTCAATCGCACATGCCACTCACACACATGCATACAACATTTGTGTACAGCTACCATAGCTCTCATCCTCATTCTTACTTTCTCGCAAAAGCTCTCAACTGACAACGGGAAGCGAGCGCCTCATCAGGTTATTAACTGACTTCACACAGGCAAAAAAGGTAAAGAGCACCTTGCCGGCTTGGAAAAGGCTGGTCCAAGGTGTATCAATTACTGGTGTGGCGGTCATTTAAAAGCTT
This sequence comes from Lordiphosa mommai, assembly GCA_018904225.1. NCBI lineage: Eukaryota > Metazoa > Arthropoda > Insecta > Diptera > Drosophilidae > Lordiphosa > Lordiphosa mommai. Next base: position 54,381 of record JAEIFT010000717.1, read on the forward strand.
TCATTTCATAATTTACATATTGTCATTTTGCTATTCATGGAAACGTTCTCTGTCTCACTCTTGCGCATTTAGCAAAAAGCTTCGAGCTTACAAATTTTATTCTTGCTGCACCGTAATAGATTCAAACCCCCGCCGGGCTGGTCTATGATGCAAACATACGGTAAGGCAAGAGTCTAAAGCTGTTAGCTGAGCGCTATTGCTGGAAGAGCAACAATTGTAAACTGGAAGGTTATCAGCTGAAATGAAAGTGCTTATTATTCCTTTTTGTAAAGTTGTACTTCAACTCTACTCTGTATTATGATGACTTGCGTTCAAGCCACAGCTTCTCGAATTGGTGATCCCTACATTTATTTAATTCGTGACAATGGAAGAATATTCAGAACAGTCTTTTGTTGACTTATGACTAGATTCAGTGGCTTGTGTTTAAGTTTTGTGGCGAATCATTGAACAATATTTGTAGGTTAACCCATGTAGAACAAAAAAACTTATAAATAAATCCTACTGAAACGGCTTGTTCAAAATCTAGGTTCGACAAAAACGATAATTTTACACTTTTCTTCCTTTCTTGACAGAACAGTTTTTGGTCATGATCGTAAACTACTGTAATTAGGAGTCAGATGGGATTTAAGATTAACATTTTTTGTTGGCTGTCGGGGAGGCCCTTGAAATAGCGGTACAGACAACCTGCTTACTTTTAGGTGTGATCAATTCTTCGATTACTTTTAAGGATGACCTTATATTTATGGACAACTATTTAACCTGATTAAACTCTTCTCCTCATATTCTTTGTAGCGCCTCTCAAGGTGTAACCTTGCCGGAGCTGGGCAACTATGCCACTGGCATTTTCTATCTGGATGAGGTGCAGCATTCGGCTGCCGAATCGGAGTTTAATGAGCTGGCCAAAAGCCTGGGCCTGGAGGTCATTGCCTGGCGTTCGGTGCCAGCCAATCAGCTGGCCATTGGTGCAGTGGCTCGCAAATCGGAACCCTTGTCGCGTCAGGTATTTGTACGCCGTCCCGAGGGCAGCGATGAGAAAACTTTCGAGCGTCAAGTGTTTGTTCTGAGAAAGCGTGCGAGTCATGAATTGGCTAAGCCGGGTCGCCGTTTCTACATCTGTTCCATGTCGGATCGTACGGTGGTATACAAGGGTTTGTTTACCTCCGATCAACTTTGGGACTATTACGAGGACCTCAAGAATCCAGAGTTCGAGACGTATTTGGCTCTGGTGCATACACGATTCTCCACGAACACTTTCCCCAGCTGGGAGCGTGCTCATCCATTGCGTGTTTTGGCCCACAATGGTGAGATCAATACCTTAAGAGGTAATGTGAATCTCATGAAGGCACGCGAGGGTGTCATGCAGTCTGAACTGTTTGGAGATCAGCTCAAGAAGCTGTATCCTGTGGTAGAGCCTAATCTCTCGGACTCTGGTTCATTTGATTGTGTACTGGAGTTTATAACCATGGCCAGCGAGCGTTCTTTACCGGAATCGGTGATGACCATGATACCGGAGGCCTGGCAAAATGACAAGACGATGCCACAGGAGAAGCGAGACTTTTATCAGTGGGCCGCCTGTGTAATGGAACCCTGGGATGGACCGGCTTTGATTAGTTTCACCGATGGACGTTATATAGGTGCGGTACTAGATAGAAATGGATTGCGTCCCTCGCGTTTCTATGTGACCAAAGAGAATGTATTGGTCATGGCCTCGGAGGTGGGTGTATACGATGTGGATCCCTCGCAGGTGACTTTGAAGAGTCGTCTTAAGCCCGGTCGCATGTTGCTGGTGGATACCAAGGAAAAGAAATTGATACAGGATATTGAATTGAAATCGAAAATAGCCAAATCCCGTCCTCATTCCGAGTGGTTGCAGCAGAAGGTGAGTTTAGTAATGAAAGAAGTACAGTCCTAACAAAACATTGTACCACTCAAAACACACCACACTTTGACACCTCTAATGTTAAATGTAACTGTCTAAATTGGTCTAAAAATTTCTCTCTCACGCTTACCCTTTAACTGGACGCATTTAGATGGTGAGTTAGCCAAGTTAAGAGCAGACTTTCAGAGAAGAATTGTAGAAATTTGGAAATTTTTGTTGTATTGAGTTTCTTGTGTTGAGTTTAACCTGCATGTTACACCATTTAGTTGGGATCTTGGAAGTTAAATCTATGCAATTCTTCTTTTAAAACTTAGATTACACTGGATGAAATACGTAATGCCAATATTTTGAATACACCCACGGAGAAGGATCAAACGCAGGTGCCTGCTTCTCAGCGGGGAATTTTTGATCCTCGTTTACCACTATTTGGCTATACCACGGAGACAATTAATATGCTGTTGATACCCATGTTTAAGAACAAGTAAGTCGTTCCCCAAACTGAAGATTAGTTCCTCTTCTCATTTCATTTATCTTAACAGAAAGGAAGCCTTGGGCTCCATGGGCAACGATGCACCCTTGGCCTGTCTGTCCACCTTCCAGCCCATAGTCTATGAGTATTTCAAGCAACTCTTCGCTCAGGTCACCAATCCACCCATCGATCCATTCCGTGAAAAGGTGGTCATGTCCATGCAGTGTCCCATTGGACCGGAGGATAATATTTTGCAGCCTTCGGCTCAGCAAGTGCATCGCATTTGGCTACCAAATCCCATACTGAGCATTCCAGATACCCAGCTGCTTAAGCGGAATACGCATCGCGGCTGGAAGACCAAAGTACTGGATCTAACATTCCAGTTTAGTGACGGTGTACCGGGCTATCTTGATTGCATTGAGCGTGTATGTCGTGAGGGTTATAATGCCGCCCAGGCGGGCTATCAACTGTTGGTTATCTCAGATCGTGAGGCTGGCACCAAGGGACGTGTATCGGTTTCGGCACTTTTGGCTTTGGGTGCACTGCATCATCATTTGATTGAAACACTGCAACGCATGAAGGTGGGCATTGTGGTGGAAACAGCCGAGGCCCGTGAAGTTCATCACATTTGCGTTCTACTGGGCTATGGAGCTGATGCTATTTGCCCCTATTTGGCCTTTGAACTGGCCCAGGCTTTGCGTGATGATGGCGTTATTAGTCCCGAGGTCAGCGATAAGCAAATTTATGCTGCCTATGCCCAGGCCATTGATACCGGCATAGCCAAGGTGATGGCCAAAATGGGTATCAGCACTTTGCAATCCTACAAGAGTGCTCAGATCTTTGAGGCCGTGGGCTTGGGTAATGATCTGGTGGCTAAATGCTTCCGCGGTACCCAAAGTCGCATTGGTGGTGTCACCTTGGAGATTTTAGCCAAGGAGGGCTTGGATCGCTATCAACTGACCTTTTGCAAAGTTTCTCCAGATACACGTATTCTACGTAATCCGGGACATTATCATTGGCGTCATGGCGGAGAGGCTCACATCAATGAACCCTCCTCCATTGGTAGCCTTCAAGAGGCGGCAGTGAATAAGAATGCCAATGCTTTCGAGGAGTTCAAGAAGACTACACTGGATAGTGTGAAGAAATGTGCTCTGCGTGGACAATTGGAGTTTGTTACCGATCGCGAGAAGGTGGATTTGTCTGAAGTGGAACCCGCCAGTGAGATTGTCAAACGGTAAGTGGGCATTTGAAAAGGGTTGAGTATTCCGTACTTAAATGGGAGAATTTAAAGTACACACGATCTTAAAAACTGTTTAAGGGACGTTTTCTCATTTTCAAGTTTTTTTAAATCTAGGTGAATATTAAAAAAATTTATTTAATATATCTATGCTTGTGTCTAAAACGACCCGCTTATGATTTTAAAAGCGGCCTAAAAGTAGGCAAACTATATTTCCTTAATATCCACCTACACTCAGAAAAAAATTCTTTCCGAAAAGCGTGTTTTTCGTTCTCAATAATAGGGTAAGTCCGTTTTTACTTATACTGAGAACGGCGGGCTTAAGGTAAGAACGCATTTATTGAGACCGGACGTTTCGCGTTTAAGAACCATCCGGTCTTATTATTGGAACGGAAAAAATTGTATTGCTGACCCTCCCTCCTCCTCCTCCCACGCACTCCCTGTCCCACACCCTTTCTTCACTTATACCCCCCCATATTATATCTAAATACATTTTTTTTTTTTTTTATTCCTCTGGGATTCGAACCTGGACCCTTCCTCTTTTACGCTTTTTTATATAACAGGAGTCTTAGACAGTTCCTAAGCTCAGTGTTAAAGAGAGTCGGTAATTTTTCAAAAACCAAATTAAGAACTTTTTTTCTTAGTTCGTTCGTCGATTTAGAACGAATGGTATACTTTTGAGAACGTGGGCTTATTTCAAGAACGGATTGGGTATTAAAATAAGAAATTTGTGCTGCCTTTTTAGAACGCCATTTTTTTTCTGAGTGTAGATTTCAAAAACATCAAGATGAGAAAACGGCCATAAGTTTGGAATTTTTTAAATCTGCGAAACAAATTTTCATTTAATTTCCAATCTTTCATAAGATTCAAAAACTAATTGATAACAAATTTTGAGAGACTTTACTTTACAAATAAAAACTTAGTGCAGATATAGAAAAAATTCGTTAAGGTATTCAAAAACCAAACCAAACCTTCCAGTTTCCGGTATAGCTAGGGTCACGTGACTCACGTTCAACCTGAAACGTACCTGCATACTTCTGCACCTCAGTAGAGAAAACATCTGTCTTCTGGTGGGGTCATACAGCACGCCTGGAAGTGGCTTACAACAACTTCTGTAGAAGCTGCAGGTTTGAGGAAGAGAAGAAACCATTACTGCATCATCTTTGCCACTGTTCAGCTCTTAGTAAAAGAAAACTCAAAACTCTTGGTCATCCCTTTTTATACAACCTCTCGAAAGTGTTGGAGAGAGAAGTACAGATGTTTTGACAGTCCCCCCCAAATATCCCTCGGGGGAAAAAATATACAACAAATGGGTCATGTGATCTCAGCCACTCCTACTCATTTTTTTCCGTTTTAAAAAAAAAACCTCATAGTAAATTCCTATATTTTACGATCCCCATCACTAACAGATCGCGAGATCAACGACAAAGAAAATAAAACTTCCGAGAACTAACCGAAGAAAAAAAAGAGGTTCAAAAAAATAAGTTCTCAATCTTCAATGGTTTTTTGTCTTTTTTTCAAAGAGGGCCAGCCGATATTTTCATGAAATAATTTTTTTTCTGGTTAAGGATATCCGTATACATATTTTACAAATAATCTCACGATGGTACAATCAATTAAGGCACAAGGAATAATATTTTTCTAAAATAAAATTTTGTTGAGGTAAAAAATTTGATTGAAAATAGTGTCAAAAACATTGTCAACCACGGCGGATATTAAAATGTTGCTTTAAAATTACTTCCTTGATTTGACATAACTAAAATTAGGAGTCCAAAAAACATTTTAAAAAATGTTAAATAACAAAAATATTTTTCCTCGATCATTAATTGATTTTCCCATCGTGAGGTTTTTTCTAAAATATGTATACGGATATTACCAAAAAATATCGTTGCCTGCTTGAAGAAAACTAGTTAAGATCAGACTTTTTTGAACCTTTTATTTTTTCTCGGAAAAAAGTTCGTCCACTTTCCATCAGCTTTAAGAGTGCCTAATTGGAGTAGGTCCTTAACTGCTTATACTTTTTGGAGGTAGGGTCGGTCTTAAACTTTGTTCTATCTATGCATATATCAAGGGTATTAAAAGTGACAACTTTTCCGTTTCCGTGCCCAAAAAAATCGACATTTGTTCATAATGCACTGCAAAAACTGTAAGTCTAGGTACATTAAATATGTCTACAAATTGGATTAAATAGTAAAGAGGCAAGAATGGGCAGATCATTTTGAATGTTTCACAATTACAATTATTCTAACAGTTGAAAAAATTTTAAATTGCGGTGGATGCATACGAATCCCACCAGATACATCCCCCAATACTATTCAACAGCCCTAAGAATATTGTTTAGTAACTTGTTTTCTATTCGTGTTAAATCCTTAAAATTAGACCAGTTACAAAATGTTTAAAATCTGACCAGTAAATAAGTTAGATGATTTTGAAAATGCGGTGTCTACGATATTTACATGCGTTTATTCTGGTAAAGCGGTGTATGCGGAAATGCGGTGCAATATGGTTATACTTCTATATAAAACGGCTGCATTGTTTTTGGTATATGATATAAGTAGGTTTAGCTATATTTTGCGGTGTCTAGAAATTGCAATGCACCTTAATAACTCAACACTTTCGTCTTGTTCTCTCAACAGCTTTGCCACCGGAGCCATGAGTTTTGGCAGCATCTCGCTGGAGGCTCATCAAACTCTAGCCGTTACCATGAATCGTATTGGCGGCAAAAGCAACACCGGTGAAGGTGGCGAGGATTCTGATCGTTATTTGAGTAAGTTGATCTTTTGTTCACCGGATTTTTTAGAAATTAAACTCTTCTCTTCATTACAGATCAGGAGCCCCTGCACAGTCGCCGTTCGGCCATTAAGCAAGTGGCCTCTGGACGTTTTGGTGTAACCGCCTCTTATCTGGCCAATGCGGATGATTTGCAAATCAAAATGGCTCAGGGTGCCAAACCTGGCGAGGGTGGTGAGCTACCTGGTTACAAGGTAACCAAGGATATAGCCAAAACCCGTAAATCGGTGCCAGGTGTGGGCTTGATTTCGCCCCCACCTCATCATGACATTTATTCCATTGAAGATTTGGCTGAATTGATTTATGATTTGAAATGTTCCAATCCCAATGCACGCATCAGTGTCAAGCTGGTGTCTGAAGTGGGTGTGGGTGTGGTGGCTTCTGGTGTGGCCAAGGTAGGTTTGGGTTAAATACACACCCAAAAGGGGAAAACTTAACCATTTTGTATCTCTTTTTAGGGCAAAGCCGAGCATATTGTTATATCCGGTCATGATGGCGGAACAGGCGCCAGCTCTTGGACGGGCATTAAGAATGCCGGTTTGCCCTGGGAATTGGGCATTGCTGAGACCCATCAGGTGCTGGTTTTAAATAATTTACGCTCAAGGTAAGTGACCGTCCGTCAGAGTCCCCATCTCGATCCACTCGAACTTCTCTTGTTACTAATCATGAACGAACAATTACCGAAAGTGCCTGGTGGTTATCCAGATGATGACAGCGTTGGAAAACGCGTTAATCAAGATTGATTCATTGATTGAATGATTGAACGATCGGTCGATCGGTCCAGTCTCAGCTCTCGCTCACTTGCTCGCACGATCGTCGCGCCGCGCTGTGCTCCATTCGTAATTTCTCCTCATTACTTTGACCCATTTAAGGGAATTTGGTATTTGCTAACATTGCCTTCCTTTTTATGTCTCCCGAACTGATATCGATTCTGCCACAATTAGAGTGATCGTTCAGGCCGATGGACAGCTACGCACAGGATTCGATGTGGTGGTGGCCGCTTTATTGGGTGCCGATGAGTTTGGCTTTAGTACGGCTCCCTTGATTGTGATGGGTAAGTGGGCTGGTAGTCATAAGAAAGAACGATCTGTTTAAATGGATTTTCTTTCTAAAGGTTGCACCATGATGCGCAAATGCCATTTGAATACCTGTCCCGTGGGCATAGCCACCCAGGATCCTGAATTACGCAAGAAATTCACCGGCAAGCCAGAGCATGTGATTAACTTTTTCTTCATGCTGGCCGAGGATGTAAGTTTGTATTACTTGATTCTATCAATTACTTTACTTTTTACTTTCTTTTTTTCTAGATACGTCAAATTATGGCCAATTTGGGCATACGCACCTTCCAGGATTTGATTGGACGCACTGATCTTTTGCGTGTGGCCAGTCAACGTGATGCCAAGGCCAGCAATTTGGACCTGAAGCTATTGTTACAGCCCGCTTTGGAGCTACGTCCGGGTACAAATATTGTGGGTGGCTCTGTCAAGCAGGACTTCCAACTGGAGAAACGTGCCGACAATGAACTTATAGCCAAGGCCCAGCAGATCTTTAATGGCTCCCAAGATAATGTCACCGTCAAAATGCGCATACCCAATGAAGAGCGAGCTTTTGGCTCCACTTTGAGCTATCATATTGCTTGGTAAGTGGATGACAAGAACGTTTAATTTTAAGTGAGGTTAAGGTTCTTAAACTGCAGCTCAGAGAGTTCTCCCATTCTCAAACTGAGCTCAGAGCCTAGAGTTCTCGCGAACTTGAACTGCAGCTCTTGACTCTGATAAGGGCGGGAGCTATCGACTCTAAACTGCGAGCTGAAGCTCCGAGCTCTTTAACTGCAGCTCCCGGCTCTGAAACTGCACCTCAGAGCCGAGATTCGCTCACTCTTGAACTGCAGCTCGAACAGACTCTTTTCAAGAACGGCGCTCTGGACTCTCAACTGCGAGCTTAAGCTTCGAGCTCTCAAACTGCAGCTCCCGGCTCTCAAACTTTAGCTCAGAGCCGAGAGTTCTCGCTACTCTTGAACTGCAGTTCGCAGCTCTTTACTTTGAGAGCCAAGAGCTCTCGCCCGTGAGCTGTTCGCAGCTCTTGAACTGGAGCTCGCAGCTCAGAGCTGAGAGTTCTCGCGACTCTTGAACTGCAGCTCCGATTCTAAGCTGGGAGCAGCGCGTTAAGAGCTGCGAGCTTCGATATATCAAGGGCGGAAGGAACAAGGAACTGCGAGCTGCAGCTCCGAGCTCTCAAACTGCAGCTCCAGGCTCTTAAACTGCAGCTCAGAGCCAAAAGTTCTCGCGACTGTTGAACTGCTGCTCGCAGCTCTTTACGTGAGCTCTTTTCTCTGAGTTGCGAGCAACAGCTTAAGAGCCGCGAGCTGCGAACATATCAATTGCGGGATCTCTTGACTTTAAACTGCGAGCTGCAGCTCCAAGCACTCAAACTGCAGCTCCAGGCTCTTTAACTGCAGCTGAAAGCCGAGAGTTTCCTCTAATCTTGAACTGCAGCTCTTTACGAGCAGCTCTCGCCTCTGAGCTGCGAGCTCCGCGCTCTCAAACTGCGAGCAGAAGCTCCGAGCTCTCAAACTGCAGCTCAGAGCTGTTTACCCTCCTCTGCGAGCTGCAGTTTGAGAGCCGAGAGCTGCAAACAGCTCAGGGGCGAGAGCTCTCAGCGGCGAGCAGCAGCTTCCAACTCTGAAGCTGCAGCTCCTGACTCTCAATCTGCAGCTTAGAGCCAAGAGTTCTCGTGACTCTTGAACTGCAGCTCTTTCCCCCGAGCTGCGAACAGTTTACGGGCGAGTGCCCTCGGCTCTGAGCCGCAGCTCCCGTATCTTAAACTACAGCTCAGAGCCGAAAGTTCTCGTGACTTTGAGTTTGAGAGTCGGGAGCTGCAGCTCGCAGCTTAGAGTTCTCGCCCCTGAGCTGTTTGCAGCTCTCGGCTCTCAAACTGCAGCTCAGAGGGCAAGAGCCCTCATTTTTAAGCTGCGAGCTGCAGCTCCCAACTCTCAAAGTACAGCTCAGAGCTCTTTGCAGCTCTTTCCTTTGAGTTGCAAGCTTGAGTTCAAGAGCCGGGAGCTCCCGGTTCTGAAACTGCAGCTCAGAGCTGAGAGTTCTCGCGACTCCTGAACTGCAGCTCGCAGCTATTTAGGCACAGCTCTTTCCTCTGAGTTGCGAGCTACAGTTCAACAGCCTTGAGCTGCAAACAGCTCACGGGCGAGAGCCCTCGGCTCTGAGCTGCAGCTCCCGGTTTTCAAACTGCAGCTCAGAGACAAGGGTTCTCGGTACTTTTGAACTGCAGCTCGCAGCTCTTTAAGCGCAGCTCTGTACTCTCTTCTGCGAGCTTCAAGCAGCTCACAAACGAGAGCCCTCGGCTCTAATCTGAGAGTTCTCGCTTCTCTTGAACTGCAGCTCGCAGCTCTTTACTCTCCGCTGTGAGCTGCACCTTGAGAGCCGAAAGCTCTCGTCCGTGGGCAGTTCGCAGCTCAGAGTTGAGAGTTTTTGCCGATGAGCTGTTCGCAGCTCGCGGCTCTTCAACTGCATCTCCGAGCAAAGAGCTGAGCGTAAAGAACTGCGTGCCGTTCCCTGCTGCTTCCAGCTCTCATACTGTGGCTCGCAGCTCTGAGCGAGAGCCGAAAAGAGCCTGAGCAGTCAGCTCGAGATCGAGTAATTCCCTTTCTTGATTACAACCATTTCATGCCTTTAAATTGCTCTTCTCTTTCCAGCAAATACGGTGAAGCTGGTTTACCCGCTGGCAAGAGTATTGACATCTTTTTGGAGGGTTCGGCGGGTCAGAGTTTCTGCGCCTTTATGGCTCGTGGCGTCAATGTCACCCTCAAGGGTGATGCCAACGATTATGTGGGCAAGGGACTTTGCGGTGGCAATGTAATCATCACTCCTCCGGATACCTCCACCTTTGAGTCCCATCTAAATGTCATTGTGGGCAATGTGTGTTTGTATGGTGCCACCGAGGGTACCGCCTATTTCCGTGGCATAGCGGCCGAACGTTTCTGTGTACGCAACTCGGGCGTTACCGCTGTGGTCGAGGGTGTCGGCGATCATGGTTGCGAGTATATGACTGGCGGTTTGGTGGTCATTTTGGGTCTAACTGGACGTAATTTTGCTGCCGGCATGTCGGGTGGCATAGCCTATGTCTATGACATAGATGGTTCCTTCAAGCCCAAGGTAAATCCGGAAAGTGTTGAGCTATTGCCTTTGGAATTGGAGAAGGATGTGTCGCTGGTACACCAACTGTTGGTGGACTTTAAGGATAAAACCGGCTCTAAGGTGGCCAAGGAACTGCTGGACAATTGGGCCGAGTCACAGTCCAAATTTGTCAAGGTCTTTCCGTATGAGTATCAAAAGGCTCTGCAGGATATGGCCGAAGAGCAGCAGCAGTCTTTGGTACAGAAACCTCTTAAGGCGGCTCTCGAGAATGGCAATGGCAAGCATGAGCCTCACATTAAGGATATCGAGGAGGCCATACAGGATGTGGCCCTGGAGCAGAAGCGTGCCGATCGTGTGCTGGACAAGACACGCGGTTTTGTCAAATACAAGCGTGAGTCGGCTCCTTATCGCGATGCGGGCGAGAGACAGCAGGACTGGAACGAGGTGTACAATTTCCCACATGTGCGTAAGAACCTCAAGGTACAGGCTGCTCGCTGCATGGAATGCGGTGTACCCTTCTGTCAGTCCAATTCGACGGGTTGTCCCTTGGGTAACATAATACCCAAATGGAATGACTTGATCTTCCATGGCGAATGGCAGGAGGCTTTGCGTCAGCTGTTGCAGACCAACAATTTCCCCGAGTTTACGGGACGCGTGTGTCCCGCCCCCTGTGAGGGCTCCTGTGTGTTGGGCATCTCCGAGCCGGCGGTAACCATCAAGAATATTGAGTGCGCCATTATAGATCATGCATTCGAGCAGGGTTGGATTAAGCCCGAGCTGCCAGAGGTACGCACCGGCAAACGGGTGGCTATAGTGGGTTCGGGTCCTTCGGGTCTGGCTGCTTCACAGCAGCTTAACCGTGCCGGACATTTTGTTACCGTCTTCGAGCGCAACGATCGCGTGGGTGGTCTGCTGCAGTATGGCATACCCACCATGAAACTGTCCAAGGAGGTGGTCAAACGTCGTGTGGATCTGATGGCCGATGAGGGCATTGAGTTCCGCACCAATGTGCATGTGGGCAAGGACCTCAAGGCCGAGCAGCTGCTGCAGGAGTAAGTATTTTACGTTCTAGGGAAGTCTTTTACTTACTTCTTCACTTGACAGATATGATGCCGTCTTACTGACCACCGGTTCCACCTGGCCGCGTGATCTACCGCTAGCCAATCGCGACCTCAAGGGTATACACTTTGCCATGGAGTTCCTAGAGGCTCAGCAGAAGAAACAGCTGGGCGGCAAACAGGATATCATCTCGGCCGCTGGCAAGGATGTGATTATAATTGGTGGTGGCGACACCGGTTGCGATTGCATAGCCACTTCCCTGCGTCAGGGCGCCAAGAGCATTACCTCCTTTGAAATTCTGCCCGAACCACCGCTGAAACGTGCCGAGGATAATCCCTGGCCCCAATGGCCCAAAGTATTCCGTGTGGATTATGGTCATGAGGAGGTTAAACTTAAATGGGGCAAGGATCCGCGTCAGTATTGTACCACAACCAAAGAGTTTATTGGTGAAAATGGTCACATCAAGGGTGTGAATACCGTGGAGGTGGAATGGACCAAAACGGAGACGGGTCAGTGGCGCATGCAGGAAGTGGCGGGTTCGGAGAAATACTTTGCCGCCGATCTGATACTGCTAGCCATGGGTTTTGTGGGTCCCGAGAAGTCGGTGCCATCCGAATTGGGTTTGGATTTGGATCCACGTGGCAATATCAAGGCCTGCCAGGGAGAATATGGCACCTCCAATGCCAAGGTCTTTGCTGCTGGCGGTGAGTTTTACTTGAGGATAAAACCAGAGAGGCCAAGATGGTTCGGTTCGGCACGAATATGTAAATTATTTCGTTCAGAACCGTTTTGCATCTCTGGAATAATGCTTCTCCTTTGACTTTAAAAACCAAACTGATCAAAATTCTAAAAAAAAAAAAAATCATTTTACCCCTAAGGGGCTCTTGTCTTCTTCTTACTTAAAAAACTGATCAAAATTCTAAAAAAAAAAAAAAAAAAAAAAAATTTTACCCCTGGGGGTCTTCTACCTTGAATCTTTCTTCTTTGACTTAAAACCAAACTGATCAAAATTCTAAAAAAAAAATCTTCTACCTTTGAATCTTTCTTCTTTGACTTAAACAAACTGTCAAAATTCTACAAAAAAAAAAAAAAAAAAAAATCATTTTACCCCTAAGGGGGTCTTCTACCTTTGAATCTTTCTTCTTTGACTTAAAAACCAAACTAATCAAAATTCTAAAAAAAAAAAAAAAAAAAAAAATCATTTTACCCCTAAGGGGGTCTTCTACCTTTGAATCTTTCTTCTTTGACTTAAAAACCAAACTGATCAAAAATTCTAAAAAAAAAAAAAAAAAAAAAAAATCATTTTACCCCTAAGGGGGTCTTCTACCTTTGAATCTTTCTTCTTTGACTTAAAAACCAAACTGATCAAAATTCTAAAAAAAAAAAAAAAAAAAAAATCATTTTACCCCTAAGGGGGTCTTCTACCTTTGAATCTTTCTTCTTTGACTTAAAAACCAAACTGATCAAAATTTCTAAAAAAAAAAATCATTTTACCCCTAAGGGGGTCTTCTACCTTTGAATCTTTCTTCTTTGATTAAAAAAAAAAAAAAATTACCCCGGTCTTTACCTTTGAATCTTTCTTCTTTGACTTAAAAACCAAACTGATCAAAATTCTAAAAAAAAAAAAAAAAAAAAAAATCATTTTACCCCTAAGGGGGTCTTCTACCTTTGAATCTTTCTTCTTTGACTTAAAAACCAAACTGATCAAAATTCTAAAAAAAAAAAAAAAAAAATCATTTTACCCCTAAGGGGGTCTTCTACCTTTGAATCTTTCTTCTTTGACTTAAAAACCAAACTGATCAAAATTCTAAAAAAAAAAAATCACCCCGTCCTTCTTTGACTTAAAAACCAAACTGATCAAAATTCTAAAAAAAAAAAAAAAAAAAAAAATCATTTTACCCCTAAGGGGGTCTTCTACCTTTGAATCTTTCTTCTTTGACTTAAAAACCAAACTGATCAAAATTCTAAAAAAAAAAAAAAAAAATCATTTTACCCCTAAGGGGGTCTTCTACCTTTGAATCTTTCTTCTTTGACTTAAAAACCAAACTGATCAAAATTCTAAAAAAAAAAAAAAATCATTTTACCCCTAAGGGGGTCTTCTACCTTTGAATCTTTCTTCTTGATTTAAAACCAAACTGATCAAAAAAAAATTCTAAAAAAAAAAAATCATTTTACCCCTAAGGGGGTCTTCTACCTTTGAATCTTTCTTCTTTGACTTAAAAACCAAACTGATCAAAATTCTAAAAAAAAAAAAAAAAAAATCATTTTAAATCTTCTACCTTTACTTAAACAAACTGATCAAAATTCTAAAAAAAAAAAAAATCATTTTACCCCTAAGGGGGTCTTCTACCTTTGAATCTTTCTTCTTTGATTTAAAAACCAAACTGATCAAAATTCTATCACAAAAAAAAAAAAATTCTTGAATCTTTCTTCTTTGACTTAAAAACCAAACTGATCAAAAAAAAAAAAAAAAAAAAAAAAAACTCATTTGACCCTTTATAATTTTACCTTCTTTACAGATTGCCGCCGTGGTCAGTCGTTGGTCGTCTGGGCCATTACCGAGGGTCGTCAGGCTGCCCGTCAAGTGGATTCCTATCTAACCGGCCGTCCCAGTGGTCTACCCGGTCCCGGTGGCGTTATCCGTACCTAAAATGGAGTTTTGCCGAAATTCTTTTGCAATTTGTGATTTTTATTTTCGCGTTCTTAGTTTAGTTTACACTTTAACACACACAAAAAAAGACTTGAGTTTTTTACACACCAAAAAAAAAAGGAAAGAAAAAAAAAAGTTTAAACTTTTTATTTTTTTTTTTTAGTTTTATTCTTTTTGTTTCACAGAACGCGCTGGCTGGGGAAGCTGTTGAGTCAATTAAGAGTGCAAATAAACTAACTACACCTCCCTCAACTTGAATATCCCAAAATATCTAAGGACAATAACTAGAAATTTACTGTTATGGTTAAACGCAAACAAAAATTAGAAATCTTACATATTTAGCATTATGTTGCCTATGTCTTCAAAAAGAAAAAACAAAACAAAATTGGTATGCTGATCTCCTACTACTACTATCCTGCTCTTTCTATTTAACAAATATCGAAATGCATTTTATTTTAAATGTTGCAAAATGTACCTAAGTGGCGATTGTTACAATGCCCCTTTGGCAGTTATATAAAATACCACGCTATTTATATACATATATACAATATATAAAATACATAATTAATCCATCTGTATACCCCCAATATACAAAAAAAACTAAAATCAATATATATATAAATGTATATTTATGTGCAAGCATTTGATGAAATAAATATTCAAACTATTTAAAGTGTTGCAAAAAAAAAAATAAAAACGATAAGTCTCTTCTTTTTTAAATTTCCAGCTCTTTTTTTTATTTTTCAAATTTAGACAAAAAAACAGTGCGCCACAAACACAATAGAGGGATTTCTGAAAGTGATTTGATTTTAATTTTGTCGAACACCTGCTTTTTACGTGGGTTGCTATTTAAGTTCTGGCCTAGGTCACTTCTAGCCATTTTAGGACCAATTGACCTTTTCCCAAAAAAATTTGGACTTTTATCGATAAAAGCTCCATTTATTTAATTTGAATTTAAATTTTTTTCACTAAATTATTATCGATTTTTTTCCCAGTAAATTTTTCATCGATTTATTTCTTTCCCAGTAATTTTCCTATCGATTTATGTATTTCCCAGTAATTTTTTTTCTTATGCTTGGGATCAGTGTTGCCAACTTTTGAGCATCAAAAAAGCTGTTTTCAACGGGAACAAAAAAAAAAGCTGTTTTTTGCAACAAAAAAGCTGGAAAAAAGCTGATGATTTTTTAATCTTTTTACGAATATTTTATAATATTTCAATGATTTTATCTATTGTCCCAATCAAATGGAGATATCTGATTGGTAATTTATAGTCAAAAAAACATTTGCAATGTCTTTACAACCCATATCTGTAAATATATGTTTTAAAATTCAACACCTTATACTTAGTATAGAGTTAAGATTGTCCACGTGCATCAGTTTCAGACCTTTGCCTTTATAATGCTGACCTGACTGAAGACTCTTTAAGATTCAGTGTTGGGCCATGGCATAGACAACATCTGGATCGCGAAAGCAGCAAACTCTATAAATCTGTTTCTGCCACCAGAATTTTTCTATAAAACTAATTGACAAACAAAATTATAAAAATGTTCTTAAAATGAATACGTTAATACAAAAAGTAGTTAAAAACCTCAGCTTAAAATGCTTTATAAGCTAAAAAGATGACAAAGTTTCGATTTGCTTACAAGTTTTGCAAATATTTTCACTAAAAACGAAGAAAAGATGTAAAGAGCTGAAAAAAGCAAAAATTCTTCAAAAAAAAAGCCAGATTTCCCGCTACCCGCTGTTTTCAATTTTTTCCCGCTTTGAACTTTGAAAAAAAGCCAGATCTGTCGGGAAAAAAGCTGAGTTGGCAACGCTGCTTGGGATTAGTGAGACCGCATTTAAATAATATTGTGCTAAGCAGGGCCCCTCTTTTTTTTACGCTATTGTGTGAATAGCGTGGAACGTTTCGGCTTAATTGTGAAAATAGTTGAAAATCATTAGCAATTATGGCACAATTCGATTTAACACGCATCAACTGTCAATATTTGGACAGGCATTTGACCTTTCCATTGCTGGAGTTTTTATGCGGCAAGGAGGTTAGAAAATTTCGCCCAGATTGTCGTGTCATGTGTATGTAAATATGTGTGTGTGTGTGTACTTGCAGATCTACAACCAGCAGGAGCTCTTGGAGTATATACTGGAGACGGTGAACAAGACCAACATGATTGATTACACCATGGATACACGCAAGCGTTTAAATCTTAGCCAGGAGATGCCCGAGGAGCTGATGCAGCGTAAGGCCGAAGTGTTGGCCACCCTCAAGCAACTGCAAAATGAGGTGGCACCCATAATGAAGGCCACCGACATCCTGAAGAACGGCGAAAGCATGAAGGACTCCAAGACTTTTGTGAATGCCTTGCAAAAGGATTACAATTTCAAGGTGGAGCATCTGGAGAGTGCCTACAAGTTGGCCAAATATTTGTATGAGTGCGGCAATTATCAGGAGTCCACGTCGTATTTGTATTTCTGTTTGATTGTCATGTCGCCAAATGATAAGGTAAGCTAATGCAGATGATAAATCGACCCTAAAAGGTTCAAAATTATTTAATTCATCTTTTTTTTTGGCTTTTTAGAACTATCTGAATGTCTTGTGGGGCAAATTGGCAGCCGAAATTTTAACTTTGAACTGGAATACCGCCCTGGAGGATCTTACCCGTTTGCGCGATTATATAGACAGTGCCAACTTCTCCACCATACAGGCCTTGCAGCAACGCACTTGGCTCATACACTGGTCCGTGTTGGTATTCTTCAATCATCCCAAGGGTCGCGATTTGATCATTGAAATGTTTCTGTACAAGCCATTGTATTTGAATGCCATTCAAACCATGTGCCCGCATATTAATGCGTTATCTGGCCACCGCTGTGGTCATCAATCGCACACGTCGCAATGCCTTGAAGGATTTGATTAAGGTCATACAACAGGAATCGTATACTTACAGGGATCCCATTACCGAATTCTTGGAATGTTTGTATGTCAACTTTGATTTCGAGGGAGCACGCCTCAAGTTGCATGAATGTCAGACCGTGATCCTGAATGATTTCTTTATTGTGGCCTGTTTAACGGACTTTGTGGAGGATGCACGTTTAATGATTTTCGAAACCTTCTGTCGTATACATCAATGCATTACCATAAGCATGCTGGCGGACAAACTGAATATGAAACCAAATGAGGCGGAATGCTGGATTGTGAATTTGATTAGAAATGCACGTCTAAATGCCAAAATTGATTCGAAATTGGGTCATGTGGTGATGGGCACCCAACCCTTGAGTCCCTATCAGCAGCTGGTGGAGAAGATTGACTCGCTGTCCATGCGTTCGGAGCATTTGGCCGGTTTGATTGAGCGTAAGAGTAAACAAAAGAATCAAGAATCCATTGACTCCTGGAAATACTATTAGTTGAAGCTGCCTAAAACATAAGTTTACACACATTTTTTGTATTTTAAATTGAGGGAGTGAGAGCGAATAAAATAACATCTGAATTCGCAGTTTGCTTATTTTATTTCCAATGGAAAAATAAGTTACAAATAAAAAAAACACACACAATAAACAATACCAAGGCGGGAATTTAGCTAAAATTTCAAATTTTGCTATCCTAGAATGCATAGAGGGGGGGGGGGGGGACAAAGGTCAAACAATTAATTGCTACCTTAATTTGTTTTTGCTAGAGAAAGGAGAGCCTTCGGTGGCTTTGATTACCACCAGCCAGGAGCGTGTGGGTAAATCCTGCAAATATAAAATCCATTTGCGTGACAACAGTAACCATATAACACCATAAATCAGGCAAATGAAAGCCTCCAGGTAGTAGCCCATCGAAGGTGATCTCGCATACACCCTTAGCTGAGGAGCACAGCTAGAAAAAAATTTTAAAAAATTAATATTTATTCAAATTAGCGGAAAAATCTTTTTTAAGAAAATTCGAATCAAATTAGAAATTCTTGCAAAAAAATATATAGATATTTTTTTATTATTATTTTTTTATATAAAATAGTGTGAAATAGTGTACCTGTACCAGTCCCAGATCCCTAATAAATGATCACATACCCCTGATTCCAGATACCCGATCCCAGATCCTAGATCCCTGAACCCATAAACCAGATCCCTAATCAATAATCCTAAGATCTGGGATCCCTGAACCCAGATACCTGATCCAGTTCCCTTATCTCAGATCACAGATCCATCCCAGATCCCTGATCCTATAAACCAGATCCCTAATCAATAATCCCAGATCTTATCCCAACCTGTCAACCCAGATACCTGATCCAGTTCCCTTATCTCAGATCACAGATCCATCCCCAGATCCCTGACCCCAAAAACCAGATCAATGATCCCAGATCCCTATTCAATGATCCCAAATCTCAGATCCCAGATCACAGATCTATCCTAGATCCCTGACCCCAAAACCAGATCCTTGATCCCAGATCCCTAATCAATCCCAGATCACAGATCCGAGATCCATCCCAGATGCCAAATCCCAGATCCCTGGTTCTAGATACCTTTAGTTCTTTATCCCAGACCCTAGAACCAGATCCATGATCCTGGATCATTAATCAATGATCCCAGATCCACCCAGATCCCTGACCCCAAAAACCAGATCCCTAATCAATAATCCTAAGATCTGGGATCCCTGAACCCAGATACCTGATCCAGTTCCCTTATCTCAGATCACAGATCCATCCCAGATCCCTGACCCTATAAACCAGATCCCTAATCAATAATCCCAGATCTTAGATCCCTGAACCCAGATACCTGATCCAGTTCCCTTATCTCAGATCACAGATCCATCCCCAGATCCCTGACCCCAAAAACCAGATCAATGATCCCAGATCCCTATTCAATGATCCCAAATCTCAGATCCCAGACTCCTGATCCCAGATCACAGATCTATCCTAGATCCCTGACCCCAAAAACCAGATCCTTGATCCCAGATCCCTAATCAATCCCAGATCACAGATCCGAGATCCATCCCAGATGCCAAATCCCAGATCCCTGATTCTAGATACCTGATCTCGGATACCTGATCCTAGTTCCCTTATCCCAGACCCTAGAACACAGATCCATGATCCTAGATCCTTAATCAATGATCCCAGATCGATCCCAGATCCCTGACCCCAAAAACCAGATCCTTGATCCCAGATCCCTAATCAATGATCCCAGGCCCCTAATCCCAGATCCCTGATCTTAAATCACAGATCCGAGATCCATCCTTGATCTCAAATCCCTGATCCCTGTATGTGTCTGTGTATGCATGGTTGCGCTTGCTTGTGCTCTTTCAATGCAAACCAGGGACCGAAATTAACAGTTATGAAAGTGAAAAAAATATATCCTCTCTGATGGAAATGGAGTACATGAATCTTTATCAGGTGAAATAACCCGTACAACCCGAACCGTATACCGAAAAGAACCGATTGAAACTCAGAACCGTAACCGGAACCGATATTATTTATTTTTGGTTCCGGTTTTTCGAAAATTTGGGAACAAATATATCGAAAAACCGAAAGCGTACCGATACAGTTTCGGTTCTGTGTTTTTTTGTTATTTCTTTTTTATTGCTTCAAAGGGGATTTCTTCAGGGTAAAACGGAGGGTAAACGAAAACAAAAACTTACAAATGTAAAGTTAAGGGACCATTTGGTATATACTGAAATTTTCAATAAAAATAACAATTTCATCTTATTTCGTTGCATATATTTTGGTTCAATAAATTTCAAATATTATTAATTTATCCTTAATTTTTGCATTTACAAAGGAAATGAATTTATAATTGGCCCAAATGGTTAGTAGCAGGGTTAAATTGTGATCGGTAACGTTATCTAAAAACAGTGTATTTAACATTTCATCAGATATTAAAAGATCTTCTTGCTCTTCTATTATTGGGACATTTTTTTCTGAGGTAAAGTTTATTATGTTTAATTTTCCTTCTTTATAACCACTTTCTGTTGTGTAGGTTGCGACCATTTCTATTATATCTTCGGATTAAAAGATTTTTTAAATTATACCGGTTCGGGTATACTGAAATAAAAACCAAGGTACCGGTACGGAACCGAATTCCAAAATAAACAAGAACCTAAACAGAACCTTTTACCGAACCATTAGTTTCGGTACGTACCAGAACCGGAACCGAACCGAAATTCGAGTACAAATAGAGATTTTTAATACAATTCAAATAAAAAAGAATCATGCTGAAAAATAAGAATATTTTGTGATCTTGGTACTGCTATAAAGTTGGTCCCCGTGCGACATCGTCAATGTGAAATTTAAAATTTTTTTGTAAATAATATTCTTTTTAATTTTTATATCTAAATGAGCAAAAGGGGGCAAAAAAAAATAGAACTAACATCGGCGACGCCGATGTTTTAAATACACCTCGCAGTTTTTGAAAGACGCTACCAATATAACAAAAAAAAAGTTTTTCTCATAGAATTAGTTTTTTGACCGACTGTTTATATGGCAGCTATATGCTAAAGTCATCCGATTTTGATAAATTTTTCCAGAATTATGCAAAAGCATATAAAACTAATATATACCAAGATTGGGGACGCTACGATGGAAAACAAAAAGTTTTTTCACTAGAACTAGTTTTTTGACCGAGCGCGTTTATATGGCAGCTATATGATATAGTCATCCGATCCCCGGCCAATTCCGACAAATGCACCTATGTGTATTTAAAGATCTTTTTGCAAAGTTTGGTCAAGATAGCTTTAAAACTGAGGGAGGAGATAGCATAGAAACAGACGGACGGACAGACGGACATGGCTAGATAGACTCCAGCTCGTCATGCTGATCAAGAATATATATAGTTTATGGGGTCGGAGATGATTCCTTCTAATGCGTTACAAACATCGTGACAATTTTAATATACCCTCTGCAAGGGTATAATTAAGAGAGCCTGCATTCGGTGGAGGAAAAAGTTAAGGTACAATCCAATATTTTAAAAACTTTTTTTGCTTTTATGCGAAAATAAATACATTGAAATCTTCTGTTGACTTAAAACATTTTTTTACTACGCTTATTTATATATAATTTTCTCAAAAGAGTAACTGAAATAACATTATTATTATGATGGAAAAAAATGTCCCATACGACATGTCCTTAAAGGAAAGTGCTTAAAATTGAATTTTAAAAAGTTTATACGTTTATTTTGGGCAAAATCAAAACCGTTTTTAAGTGTCATCAATGTACAACATTCTAAAATTTATCAGATTGAAATATTGCCTCAGGTTTCGCTAAATTCGGCTTGTCAATTGATGGCCGCAGAAACCACTTTTGTTTTTGTCCCATGCGATTGCCTTGGTTTTTGTAATTATCTGAAAAAAAGTAATAATTGCCCTTAGCAAAAATTGTAGAGGGCCAATTAAGAGCAATAAGTTAAACCTTATGTCAAAACAAAAATACGTTTTATTATACACTTGAAAAGTGTATATTAATTTGCCCAGAAGTTTGTAAACGCATAGAAATATTCATTTCCGACACATAAACTATATATATTCTTGATCAGGACGACGAGCTGAGTTCAATTCCGTCTGTCCGTCTGTCTGTTTCTACGCCGAACTAGTCTCTCAGTTTTAAAGCTATCGAGCTGGAAATTTTGCACAGAGTCTTCTTTTTACTGCACGCAACTAATATGTCGGAACCGGCGGATCGGATGACTATCTCATATAGCTGCCATTTGGAACGATCGGTCTAAGAACTAGTTCTAGTTAGAAAAACTTTGTTGTTTCATCGTAGCGGCACAAATCTTGGTGTATGTTAGTTTTATATGCTTCCACATTATTGTGAAAAATTTATCAAAATCGGATGACTATATCATATAGCCGCTATAGGACTGATCGGTCGGAAAATAAGTTTTAGTGAGAAAAACTTTTGTTTTCCATCGTAGCGTCACTAATCTTGGTATATGATAGTTTTATATGATTTCACATAATTCTGGAAAATGTATCAAAATCGGATCACTATAGCATATAGCTGCCGTAGAAACGGTCGGTCAAAAACAAGTTCTCGTGAGAAAAACTTTTTGTTTTTCCATCGTATCGTCACCAACCTTGGTAGATATTAGTTTTATATGCTTTTACAAATTTTTTTAAAAAATTTATAAAAATCGGATGACTATAGCATATAGCTGCCATAGGACCGATCGGTCGGAAAATGTGTTTTACTAAGAAAAGTTTTTTTATGGTATCCTATTTTTATTATCAATGATTTAAAATTTTTGTAATATCTGGATATCTATATCCTATATATATTTTACTGGTTAAATCAGTAGGAGTAAAGTTTTTCAAGGTATTAAAACTTCGACACAGAGAGTTAGCTTTGCCTTCTCGTTTTTATTTTTTTTCCCACTTCAAAAATGTACCAAGATCCAGATCGACATAATGGAAATGCCCATGTGTCATTTTAAAGCATCTTTTTATACTTTTTCAACATAAAAATTAACCACCATTTTTCGAAAATTAACCCGTATTTTTTATTTATTTCCTAAAATTATTGTTGTCCCACTTTCATATTTACACATTTTATGGGAAATAATCTCAGCTTTCCAAAAAAATATACTAAAATCAAAATTAAAAAATATATGTTTTATTTTCGAAAAATAGGGGTTTAATTATTATTTTTTTTAAATGTTGTTGCTATTTTCAAAAGTTACATGAAAAATGCTTTAAAAATTACATTTTTTACAATTTAAAATCGTTAAAGTTTTGTCATAGTTATACGATTTTAAAAAATACCAATGTCACTTTAAAAAGTCAAAACTTTCACCCGCCATAATTTCTACAAATTTTTTTTTAAGAGGGGAATTTTATTTTGGGAATTTATTAGTATCAAGCCAATCCCAAAACTTTCATTTTTTTGACTGGGGGACGTTTGAGAAAAGAATGTCACTTACACTAGTTTACAGCAAAAAGACCCATTTCAAGCCATTATTTTTTAATGATGTATTTTTGAATGCTGAACTCAAAAATGAATTTGAAAAAATGTTGTATGGATACGTTTTTGAGTTAGAATTTTTTTAGTTTTTCGATAGGTACCCATACCTTTTAGCCATATCTCGAGTTACAAACTTTAGATTGAAGTCAAGCAAGGGATTAAAAGGTTATGCAAATTCCCAATAATCTAGTCAACTAACATTTTCCAATCGGTTTAGTAGTTTTAAAAGTAAGCAAAAATATTTCGAAAAAATTATTTTTTTCTCAAACACGTGAAAAATTTGATTTTTTAAAATCTGTAAATGGTTGAAAATAAAATCAAAAAATTGTTTTTTTTTCTTTTATTCTTACAAATTTCCCTATTACGAAGAAAATAAGGCGTTGATGACTAAAATCTGTGGATAATTAGCGAAGTTGTAAGCAATTGTGTGAAAAAAACTAGGGGTCAAATTTGACTATTTTACGTGGTCATTAAAAAATTTTTTTTTTTACTTTGCTTTTTGCTCAATGTAAGAGTTCCAATAGAAGCCAAATCACAGAAAAAAATTTAGATTAAGGTCAAAACGAAGAAAAAATAAAAATATTTTTTTAATAAATACATAAAACAATGAAATTTGACTGTTAGTACTTTTACTCAATTGCTCACAGCTCTTTTATTTATCCATAGATATTCTTTACCAATGCCTTATTTTCTTCGTAGAAGTGCTATTCGTAAGAACAAAAAGAAAAAAATAATTTATTTTTATCATTTTCAACCTTTTACAGATTTTAGAAAACCAAATTTGCACGTTTTTGAGAAAAAATCGATTTTTTGAAATATTTTTTGCTTGTAGCATTTTAACAACTAAACCGATTTGAAATAATGATCTTCAACTAGATTATTGAAAATTGCATACCCTTTAGATTAATACCTTGTATGACGACATCTAAAGTTTCTATCTCGAGATATGTCATAAAATATAAGGTACCTACCGAAAAAAACTGAAAAAAATTCTAACTCAAAACGAATCCATACAAAAATTTTTTTGAATTTAATTTTTGAGCTCAGCATTCAAAGTACATCATTAAAAAATAACAGCTTTAATGGGTCTTTATTTTTATTTTTTGTAAACTAGTGTTACTAAATTGATCCAAAAATAGCAACTCACCTGCTGTTCCTCCTTGTTAAGGCACAAATTGCTGGACTGACTGGAACACTGCTTCCAGGTCAACACATCCACCAGCCATAAAACCACCGTGTTGGGCCAATTGCCACCCAAATTACACAGCGTATTAAGGAATGTCATATAGGTGCCACCCACCGCTGGATCCGATATTTTGGCAAAAAAGGCCATGGCCGCCACAAACATGGAGTACAGGAATACCTGATAGCAGCCATAGCTGGTCACCAGCAATACATAATAATAGGTGGGCACTTTACCATTTTGTATCATATAAGGTGTGGCATAGGCTATAAAGCTAGCCACACTGGCCAAAACTATACGAAAAGGTATGGCCTTCAGGTAAACCTCCATGGGTCTGGGTCCATTTGTATAACGACCCACTATCAGGGGTAAAATCAACTGCAGTGGTATTACGGGTATGGCCAACAAAGCCAGCTTATCCTTGGGTACACCCGCATCGATTAATTTCAAACTGGTCACCGCATCCGAAGCCGCAAAAGTCACCTTTACTGTGAGCAAAATAACCGCCAGTATTTGTACCGGACGTTTGCGTACTATTTGCCAAAGCACCTTATAGCTATCTCGGATATTCAATTCATGTTCCTCCGTATAACGTGCCTCCGTGTGAGCATCAGCTATATCGTTTTCCTTCTTGAACACCGCTACCAAAGTGGTGGCCACCATAAAGGTTAAGCCCCAGAACCACAAGAAACGTGGCAGCGTTATCATGCCCTCCTCCGCTGGCACATCTCTCAGATAAGTATTGCAAAAATCTTTGGATTCCAAGGCTATAAACACCACATAGCCCAGAAAGTAGCCCGCGGTTTGACCCACACTATTACAGGTGGAGGCATAGCCCACATTGCAACGCTTTAGCATGGTCAATGCCCAACCATCTACCGCTATATCCTGTGTGGCAGCCAAAAAGTTAAGCAGGAAGAACAGCAAGGTAAGCAAGGGCACATTTGGTTCCAGTCCATTTCCACCCAGCCAACGATCCACATGCTGTGAGAGTAACAGCATAAAGCCACCCAATAGATATTGGACCGGCACCAGCCAAGATTTGCGACGTCCAAAGCGACGTATGTAGAGTGAATCCACTATGGGTGCCCACAGCAATTTAATGCTAAATGGCCAATAGGCAAAACTGAATTCGGCCTGTTGTTTATAGCTGGCTCCACGATTCTGCAACAGCATGGGTATGGCTGCTATGAGACCTATGGGTATACCCTGTAGTATGTACAGGAATAAAAGTATGGCTATATTCTGTCGATCACCGCGTATGTCCGGCTTTTCCTGTTGCTCCTCGGTTTCATCGGGAATCAGCAATCCCTGCTGTTCCTCCTTTTCATCACGACGTCGTCGTGTGCTGGACATGCTGGCCACAATCTGTCTTATCAATTAGATGTAGATTAAATTTCCAACTTTCATCTGTACCGCTCTAATCACAGCAACATTCACCTCCACGTCAGTCAATTGATTTGGTTGACAACTGCTCTGGATTTCTCTCTCTTGTTGTTGCCTTTGACTGGTGGAAGATTATGCTCTTAAGGCTTCTTTTTAATTTATTTCATGTTTTTTAATTTTGTTGGTTGTTAATATTAGTTGTAATCAAATGAAATGTGGCAAAATTAATGTTTTTGTTGACGTTCCAAACGGAAAACGTGAAACAGTGTGACCGGCTGCTTTCAGTATGACCGCCAAGCTAAATAGGGAAAAAAAGACAAAAAGCTGTTGATGGCTAAAAATACCCCTTAAATTTAAAATGAGCTGCATTTCATTGTTAAAAAAAGTGTAAAATCCAGGGATAGTAACGGTTATAAGTTATATCTAAAAAATCCAATGTCAAATCCAAATCATTTATGATTTATATTTCTAAAAAACAATCGAACAAATTATTGTTGATTTTTATTTTAAAAATTATTTTTTATTATTCATTTTAGATTTTTATTATAAAAATCAATTGCAAAACTCAGGAGTGAATTTTTATTAAAAATAAAACAATAATAACAGTAAGTACAAGTCAAGCCCGACTGTAAATATACTCTGTACCTGTTTGTACCTGTATTGCGGTTCGATAAGTAATGATGAGTAGAATATATGCCTAGAAGGTTCCGAAACACATAATTCTAAAATTGCGGGATATTTGCGGTGTTTTTTCAAATTGCGGGGTGGCAACTCTACTATCGTTCATCTGATCGAGAAAACGCTGTATGGGAGCTCGATAACTCCAAAATTGCGGGATATTTGAGGTGTTTTTCCAATTGCGGGGTGGCAACTCTACTATCCGTTTATATGATCGGAAAAAAAATGTATGGGGGGTTCGATAAGTAATGATGAGTAGAATATATGTCTAAAAAGGTTCGAACAACCTAACTCCCAAAATGCGGGATATTTGAGGTGTTTTTCAAATTGCGGGGGTGGCAACTCTACTATCGCTCATCTGATCGGAAAACGATGTGGGAGCTCGATGAGTAATGATGAGAATATATGCCAGAAGCTTCTGAACAACCTAACTCCAAAGTTGCGGGATATTTGAGATGTTTTGGAAATTGCGGGTGGCAACTCTACTATCGTTCATCTGATCGAAAACGATGTATGGGGGCTCGATAAGAAATTATGAGTAGAATATATGTCTAGAAGGTTCGAACAACCTAACTCTTAAATTGTAGAAGATATACGGTTTTTTTCGATAGGCGGGGGAGGCAGGGGGCGTGGCAAAAAAAAACTAAACTTTGCTGCCTGCAAGTAAAAGAAATATATGTTCCATACACCTCAAACCTCTATCTCTTACCATCTCTGAGATCTCAGAGCGTTCATACGGACAGACGGATATTATATATACTCTCCTCTTTTTGTTCCTCAAAAATATATATATAATTTTTTTTGGGGTTGCTTCCTTTTGGTTTTTACAAAAATTTTTTTAAACCCATATTACTTTTTTTACTTTCATAGTGTATAAAAAAAATAGTTTTTTTTTTTTTTATTTTGATAAACGAAAACGAAAAGAAAATTAGTTTGTTTTTGATGTTGTATAAATTGAAAAACTTTAGTCCAACTGATTTAACCACTAAAATATATATAGGATATAGATATAAGATATTTAAAATTTTTAAATCACTGATAATAAAAATTTGATACCATTAAAAAAAAACTTTTCTTAGTAAAACACATTTTCTAATTTTTTTTCTAGTAGCTAATAAATATCAAAATTAAACCAATTTTAAATTTTTTGGCGCGCTTGTTTTTAGCCACCATTACAACCGATAGTTCACGATAGTGCCATCGCTGGTTTTCGCCCACCACTAGTTGGCTTTTTGGCGATCGCAATGCACAAATGCAAAAATTAAATTGTTTTTTGGCCGCGTGTTAAATAGTTAATGTAAAAGTCTAAAAGTGTTATTAAATCAAAGTTAAATGTCGCCCGGTGTGTTTGTTTGTCGAGGCAGAGTTTTTAAACAGATTTTAATGTGTAAATTAATAGGCAAACTCTGCTTCTTCTTGTCTGTCGCAGATTCACCGTTATATTGCTTATGTGTGTGTGTGTGTGTGCAGCGCTCAATTTCGGCTTTTAGTTGTATTAAAAATGTGAATTGAACCAAAGTGAAAAGTGCTTAAAAGTGTTTATTAAATGCGGGAAAGTTGTTGTAGAGCGCCACCCACAAGTGGCCGCTGTGATGCCTTTTTTTTTGCGTTGGCAAGTGGGCAATTATTTGCGGCGTCTGATCCTGTCGGCGGAGCGACAGTGGGCTATGAATTTGTTTTTTGTGTAAATATTTTTTTGTTTTTTTTTTTCTGTGATTCTTGGTGTTGTTGTTTTAAAGCAAAAAACGTGTTAAAATGATATGGAAAATGGTGTTTTAATGGATATACTTAAATAATTAGGCGATTTTATCATGGACCAACACAAGGCCTACATTATGATTTTAGGTAAGTGCCATTTTTTTACTCTGCTTGAACTGTTGCTAAAAGCAAAATAAGGGCAAATTGTGAGCTGACGAATATGGCCAAGGCGAACATGGCCAGCAGAACCGTTACACTTCCTTGTCACTCCGAGTCTTTGCACAGATCAGCCAGGTTGCAGGTAAAGCAGATGTTAGTCTTCTATTTTTATACACTTGCAAAGTGTATATTTATTTTGCCCAGAAATATTCATTTTCGACCCCACAAACTATATATATTCTTGATCAGGACGACGAGCTGAGTTCAATTCCGTCCGTCCGTCTGTCTGTCTGTTTTTATCGCGAACTAGTTCCTTCTTCTATTTACTTCACGCAACTAATATGTCGGAACCGGCCGGATCGGATGACTATATCTATAGTAAGACAAATTTTTTTGTTTTTCATCGAAGCGTCACCAATCTTGGTTTATATTAGTATCAAATAATTTTAAATAATTGTGGAAAAGTTTATCAAAATCGGATAACTGTAGCATATAGCTGCCAATAGCTGCTGTGGGTCAAAAATCTAGTTCTGAAAACCCAGTATTTTTGACTGCCTGGAAACGTTTATATTTATACGACACATTTGCTTCAGTGCGCTTTAATTTAAAGCATTAAATCAAGTTAATTTCGAATTTTAGTGAAAACCAAGTAAATTAACAATAAAATGGTTAACGGATAAGCAACCAGCATGAGGCATAGTTTAAGGTACGTATCAAAATTATTGGTTGGAGTAATCACCATCTTCTTCCACAATCCTTTAAAGTAAAAAACGAAAGCAGCTCTGGGCGTATATCAAAACTTTCTTTAACAGAAAGCGAGCAATTCCACAGCTTATTGTATTAGTAGCACTCCAATAAGCAAAATACAGGGCGATCTTTAAAAAGCTGTAAAAACTGTAACAAGTCATTTTTGATCCCAAAACCACTTAGGGGTTTGCTCGAGGCTGTCGAAGGTGTTCCAACAAAGTGTTACGAAGTATAAGGTGTATATTTTTTAATTTTTTCTGAATGAAGCATATGTTCGATTTCTTTGAAACTTTCAGGTAATTGGCGTTAGGCTTGGAGGTAAATGCAGTAAAAGTTTTAAGGGTCGCTATAGTGGGAACTACTAAAATCGACTAATATTCTTTTTCGTTTGTTGATACCCGAAAATTTTTTCAGTGTATGTCGCCACTTTGTTCCATATTTAAAAACCTTCTTTAATTTTTTGTCAGTGGCTTTTTATCTCATATTTCTAGCTGCTCTGGGCCCCGAGATATAGCATTTAAAAAAAATGATTATCAAAAATGGTTTTTCAGCGATTTCTCATGGACATTGCATAAAAGTAACCCAAAATGAGGGCCTAACTGTTTCTATCGGCTCAAAGAAAATCTTCAAAATCCACCTTTGAGATTCCTTGCTCAAGGACCTCACCATATCCTTCACTATGGCTCCCATGATACTTCGCCACGTCCTAATCCCGTTGAGAAGTAATCCTTCGTACTTCTATTCACGTGATTGACTTTCACACTCGTTAGTAGTTCCGCTTTTTCACTGACTGGTTTCCTCAGTCTTCAGCGAGGTAAATATAGCCCTCCTGACCGGCTCCTGGTCTGCTATTCGAACCTTCCAGTCACTTTATTATAACAATTATATGTTGAAAAAATTATCGTGGTCTCTTGTACGCCCACCTATCGGTGATAAATTGAAAAATGAAAAAAATTAATATTTTTCACGGTTTATTTATCCGATTTTGATCAAACTTGGCAAAATTGTGTTAAAACCAGGGATGCAAACCACTCTCGAACTAGAACTAGTTCGGTTCAGTGGTTCATAGACGTTTTAACTCACCGGTTCAGTTTAAAACATGGTCTTTGGAGCTAAACAAACCGCGGTTTCGTTTCGATTTAGTAGATCACTTATCATTTTAGCGAAATATACTTTTTAAAAAAAAGTTATGTTAAATTAGAAATGCCCCAAATTTAGTTAATAAATACGTGTTTACAGTTTTAATACTATTTTCATTTAGTTAGATTAGCAGAGAACGCGGTTTGTCATAAAGAAGTTTTAACATTTTTATTTAAATATTTTGTGTTTGATTTTTTTGCCTATGGCAGCAACCACTGTGCATAGCCTTAACAAATGGTATTTTTGACTATTCTTGATAGGGTCACACTAATTAGCAGAATTTAAAATATAACGGGAAAAAGCAAATAAAAAACGGAATACGTTTAACTAGTCATTAATATTAAATGTAGAAGTTTAAATAACTTACAAATTATTCAACTTCTAATTAAATTAAAGCTTAATAAATTTTAATAAGAAACCCCTACCGCCACCCACACAAAACAAATTTCCAATTGAAATCGAGTACATATTTCAAACACATATTTACACCGCACCTATGTGTGGGTGTTTGACCATATAACACTTTAATTGCTTCGCTCTCTTGTATTCCCACGCTCTCGATTCAGATAACAGTTGGTTTCCTTACTCACTACTGTATGTAAACACATTCAAAGATAATATAGAATTCTCTGCATATATTTTTTTTTTATGTTTTATTTATAATAATAATAAATTGAATGGCTGAGGGGGGGCAATTACTGTTTTTTGTTGTTTGTTTTCGCAAACACATTGAAATATTTTGCAATTATAATTAAATGTAATTACTGACCGATACAGGCTCCAGAACATCGCTGTGTTTCGCATCGAATAACAAATTCTCAAAAAGGAAACCGGCTTTGGGTCTACTCTCCATTTCCAAGTTCTATCTTCAGCTTAAATTCTAATAAAAAAGATGATTTCAATTGTATTTGTTGAATTGAGTTGGAAGGCCGTTTGAGTTATTGTTTCGTTGCTCTTCCTCTATTTGGCCGGTGATGATGAGCCAAAGA
This sequence comes from Lordiphosa mommai, assembly GCA_018904225.1. Lineage (NCBI taxonomy): Eukaryota > Metazoa > Arthropoda > Insecta > Diptera > Drosophilidae > Lordiphosa > Lordiphosa mommai. Next base: position 85,520 of record JAEIFT010000717.1, read on the forward strand.
ATGGCTCCTCCCATTTGTGATGCACCTCGGGAGTCAAGTTGCTAATTTGCACATGGACCGCTTGATGTTTTTCATATTTGGGTGGAATGGCGCACAAACGGTATTTGACCTCATCCCCAGGCATGGGCACATATTCACCTTCAATGCTGAAGGACAAAAATATATTAAAATGAAGGTCGCATAATTTATGAACTTACTCGGAAACATGGCAAAAACATCCTCGCCACCAGCCTGGGGCGTTATGAAACCGTGTCCTTGGTGCGGCTGAAGGATTTCACCACGCCACTGACCATGGGATTTTCCAAGGCACGAGCCGACCTACAAAAAATCAATGTTAGGGCTAAAGAGGAGGGTGGGGAGCAGGAGGAGAATGAGACTTACGTGGAGGCCGTGCGCGTTCGGCGCGTAATGATGGGACTGGGCAGCTGTAGAGAAGCATTTGGGCTATGGCTATTATGATGAAATATTGGCGGCTTGGCTGAAAGCATCTTTTCTGGGGTTTTTTGGCTCGGCCATTTTTCTTTTGTTTTGCAGTTAACAATTAGTAGAAGCGGCGGCTTTTACTTGTTTCTGTGTGTGTGTGTGTGAGTGTGTAATGTGGCGTGTGTGTGGACAGCAGCCAAAGTTGCGACTGTTGAGTTCAAGGGCAAACGGGGAGGGGTTTAATGTTTAGTCACTGAAATGCGTATATAATTAAATGGCTTACCACTGGCAGTGTTTCTTTGTTTAACTTCTTTTTAAGCTTTTACAGTTATAGGCGCCCACACACTGATGCAATTTTTTTTTACCGCTAAACGAAATGCCGGCAATTTGTTAGTGTAAACAGTTGCAACTTTAAGTTGTTCGTTGGACTGCAGCTGGATGGAAATCTTTTTGATTGTGTTGGACACTTTGTTAATAATTTTTTTTATGTTTGGATAAACAATTTGTAAGCTCTTTTCTGCATTTGCCGCGGCAGCGATACCAAAGCGTCTTGAATTAGTATGACCGTACTGAAATGTGCCCAGAAATACTGAATTAATCGACATTCGATATCGATATATTTATATGGTGGCGTTTATGCGTTCTTACTAAATTTACAATCAGTGTTGATGCAGAAAATACGGAAACTTTACGGCAGATTTTATGACCACACTGCGACTTTTATAAGGAAAAGCTGCGAACAGTTGACTCACTAAGTCCGAAGCAAACCTCACTTTTATTAATCAAACTAAAGGCTGGGTTTTAAGGCTAACAGTAAGGGTACAATTTATAAATCTTCTTTAAAAAGAAGAGACTAGCGTCCAATCTACTGTGAAAAGAAGAGACTGCCGTCGAATTTACAGAGAAAAGAAAAGACTACCTTCGAATCTTCTTTGAAAAGAAGAGACTATCGCTAATCTACTGTGAAAAGAAGAGACTACCGTCGAATCTACAGAGAAAAGAAGAGACTACTATCGAATCTTCTATAAAAAGAAGTGACTACCTTTGAATTTACTGTGAAAAGAAGAGACTACCGTCGAATCTACAGAGAAAAGAAGGGACTACTGTCGAATCTCTTATAAAAAGAAGGGACTAGCGCCCAATCTACTGTGAAACGAAGAGACTACTGTCAAATCTACAGTGTAAAGAAGAGACTACCGTCGCATCTACAGTGTAAAGAAGAGACTACCGTCGCATCTACAGTGTAAAGAAGAGACTACCGTCGAATCTCCTATAAAAAGAAGAAACTACTGTCGAATCTCCTATAAAAAGAAGTGACTAGCGCCCAATCTATAAACGAAGTGACTAGCGTCCAATCTATTGTAAAAAGAAGAGACTACCGTCGCATCTACAGTGTAAAGAAGAGACTACCGTCGAATCTCCTATAAAAAGAAGAAACTACTGTCGAATCTCCTATAAAAAGAAGTGACTAGCGCCCAATCTATTGTAAAAAGAAGAGACTACCGTCGCATCTACAGTGTAAAGAAGAGACTACCGTCGAATCTCCTATAAAAGAAGAAACCCACTGTCGAATCTCCTATAAAAAGAAGTGACTAGCGCCCAATCTATTGTAAAAGAAGAGACTACCGTCGCATCTCAAAGAAGAGACTACGTCGACTCCTAAAAAGAAGAAACTACTGTCGAATTTCCCTATAAAAGAAGTGACTAGCGCCCAATCTATTGTAAAAAAGAATCTGCTATAAGAAAAGAAAAGAAGACTACTGTGGAATCCCCTATAAGAAAAGAAGTGACTAGCGCCCAATCTATTGTAAAAAGAAGAGACTACCGTCGCATCTACAGTGAAAAGAAGAGACTACCGTCGAATCTGCGAGAAAAGAAAGAGACTACTGTCGAATCTCTATAAAAAAAAACGAATCTCCTATAAAAAGAAGTGACTAGCCCCTAATTTACTGTGAAAAGAAGAGACTACCGTCGAATTTACCGTGAAAACAAGAGACTAACATCAAATTTCCTGTCAGAACATGATTTAACTGTCGAATCTACTATCCAAGCATACCAAATTTCCTTAAAGAATCCATCGTTCAAAAAAGAAAGACTACCGTCGAATCTATTGTCAAACCAAGAGACTACCCTCGAATCAACTGTCAAAATATGAAACTACCGTCGAGTATACCGTTAAAACAAGGGACAACGTGTCCATAAGAGAAACTACTGTCAAATCCCCATAAAACGCCGCCCAATCTAACGTCAAACCAAGAGACTACCGTCGAATCAACTGTCAAAACATGAAACTACCGTCGAGTATACTGTTAAAACCAGGGACAACTGTTGAATCTAGCGCCCAACTGTGTACAAAAAATACCGTCGATCTGCGAGTATAAGAAGAGACATCCGTCGAATCCCCTGTCAAAGCAGGAAACTACTCGTCCCATAAAAAGGGCATTCTAGCGACTAATCGTATTGTAAAAAGAAAAGAATATGAAATCGCAATTTTTTCTACTTTGAAGAGACTTCAATTGCACTTTCTTTAGAAAAAAAATAAAAAACGACTCGTCGGATTCAAAGAAAGCAGTAAAACTAGCGCCCGACGTGAGTTGTAAAACAGAAGTGAGTTCTGAATCAAATCCAAATTGCCAAAAGCAGCGACTATTGTGGCAACTACTTTTTGTAGGAAACTTTTTTCAGATTTGCAGAGAAAAGAAGAGTCTACTTTCCAATCTCCTACAAATATAAATTGACTACCCCTTTTTAATTTACTCGTGATATGACGAGACTACTGAAAATTTCATTTAAGCAAATTCTAAGCATCAAATTTCTGTCTGAAATGATTTAACGCGACAAAAAATCTATCTTTTCAAGCATAAAACTTCTTCGAATCGATGGACATTACCAAATGACTCTCGACAGCTGTAAATTCAAAGAAAAACTACACTGAAAAACTGGCCAAAACGTAAATCTACTTTCAGTATCCCGAAATAGGTCAGTCATATCAGTATAAAGGGAAGCTTTAAATTCATTAACTAAAAATACTTTGCATAATTTACGGTTATTGTAAAACCAAGTAAGAAACAACTTTTAATGAACTTTTAAAAATTCGGTCTTGGTAAGAACTTTTCTAAAGCAGGAGATTACCGTCGCATATACCGTCGAATTCAAGAGACTACCGTTGAAACTATCTTAAAAAAAGACACTACTGTCGAATGTACTAATTATAAATCAACTTAAACAAAAATTTAATTCTGATAAAGGCCTGATCTCAGATGACATAAATTTTATTTTCGTCACTATGCTTCATATAAATAAAACAGCTATTCAAAAGCTGTTTACAAAGTGCAAAAGTGTGGATTCATATAAAGCATTGTGACGAAAATAATTTTTATGTCATTTGAGAATAGGCCTTTTAAAATTAATTTTTAAATTAATAATTAAAGATCATGAATTTTAGAAAATCACGAGTTTACGATATTCCGACACGCATAAACTTTGCATTGCTTCCATCTCTAGCTGGGAGCTGGGCTTCTCTTTTTGAAAACAGTTTTGAAATTCATTTTATAGCCGTGATCAAAGGAACAACATGAGTGACTCAGATGAAAGTGGAGAGGAAGGAAGTGATGCAGACCTTGATCCAGAGGAAACTGAAAGCACCAGAAGCAGCAGCGAAGATGCTATACCACCAATGCGTCGACAGAATTGGCAAAGGATTGTCACAAAATCAAAGAATATGATGTGATTCTAGAACAAGCAGAGAAGAAGATATTGTGTGGGCAGCGGCGGTTATGGTGATGCGATAGGTACAGATGATGATGATGATGAAGAAGAAGAAGTGGAGCCGGAGGGGCAGGCGCCGCCTGCGCCACCAGTTATGGAAGCAGCTGCACCGCCACCTGTAGCCCCCGCACCACCCAGCCCACCTACCACCTCACGCCAAGCCCAGGGTCATCAATCTGGACTCACCCTCACCGCCCAAGAAACGCAAGCGCTTGTCCAAATCACCCGAAAGCAAACTCCCTCCGCTCCCTGTCCAGTTGGAAGATGAAGATGATGGTCTAACTTGTCCCATTTGCCTGGACTCTGGGAAATGAGTGGAGCATCGTTTAGTTTTCCCTCGGCGCTGTGGCCATTTATTTGGTGAATCACGTCGCTGGCTGAATGAGAGTCAACGCCAGTCCTCAGTAAAAGTGTGTCCTCAGTGCAAGACCAAAGCCACATATCGTGATATCCGGCATCTTTATGCCAAGCGTCTACAAGTCCTGGACACTGGCCTTAGGGAGCAACTGGAGGCGGAGCGTCGTAAAAGTATTTCATTGACCACCGAATTGGCCACAATTAAGCTTACACATACCCTAACTGCCGAAAAGTTATTGACTCTACAGCGAGATTATGATCGTCTCGAGATTTGGTAAGAGCAGGCGCTGCCGGTGGTGCACGTGGTGCCTTCACGGATGAGTCGGGCCAGAGAGGTCTACAGAATTTACCCAGCTTTCGTTTGTATATGGAAAAGAACTTTGAGATTACACGGGAGCCGGGCTGTCGGGTCTTAAACTATAGTCCAAGTCATTCCATGCTGATAGCTTCACAGAAATCGGCACAGAATTTGTTTCCCGGTTGGGGTGTGCGTTTTATAGATCCGCCCAGCTTTAAGCCCCTGCACTTTATGCATACGTCGGCGCTGATGATACGCGACATGGCCTTTAGTGATGCCCAGCATGTGCTGGCGGGTGGCCAGTCGGGAGACCAAGATTAAACTGTTTGATATACGCACCAGGCTGTGTTCAGTCCATGTTTGCGGCACAGGATAAGCAGCTGTGGTCTTGTGCCTTAGATCGCAATGAACGAGAACATTTTAAGCGTCTATGTCTATGATCTGCGTTTTCCTGAGACTGTGGTAAACGAGTTCCAGGCGGATGGTAAGTTTAACAAAATATCCAAGTTCCCTTATTAAATTTTTATTTTATTACAGAAAACTTTAGTCCTGTGATACACATAGCCACGGTGCCGGCGGGCAAAACCTTTCCAAATGGTGGCTTTTTGGTTTGCCAACTGACTGCCTTGACTTTCTATGAATGGAGTGGGCCAGAGGCAGCAGCACCCACTCGTCTTCAGGTGGAGGGACCCTTTCTGTCCATGCAATATGATGTGGTCCAAGACACTTTATTAATATCCGCACGTTCCAATCCAAATTGCCCGCAATCACGTTTCATTTTGGCTAAACTAGACAAAGTGGATCATACGCCTGTGTTGAGAATAAAGACCACCATATATGGCTCCAAGGCCACACCTATAATGACTCGACCCACTCAACTGGGCGTTGAAGAGAATACTTTAATTGTTGGCTATCTGCAGGATCAGAAACAATTAATGATGCACGATGTGCGACGAGAGGAGCGTGTCCAAACCATGCCCGTCAATGAGGTGATCTATGACATATGTCCCGTGGCCACACCAAATGGCTCCTATTTGGCTGCCCTGACAGACAATAAGTGTCGCGTTTATAAAGTTAACAGTTCCAGATAAACCCAGTTGATTCACTTTTGCATGTATATTTTCTGTGAAAATTAACTAATTTAGGAAATGAAACCAAATCGTAAAATGTGTTGTAATCCATTTCCTTTTTTTTTTATTATTTCTCTTTATATAAGTTACCGACATACATACATTACATACATTTAATATTTGTTTATTTATGTTAAGTGAAAGATTTTCCATTTTGATTCTTGATTTCCACGTATTTGTTTAAATACTTACAAACATTTACCAAATTACATATAAAGCTATAAAATAGAACAATTGTGGAAAAATTCTTTGCCTAAAATTTGGTCTTCTATTTTTTTTTCGCCAGTCTCACAAAAACAAATAATGTTTTCAACATTTTTGAAACAAAAAGACTTTGGTTCTCCAATTTTGTATGATTTGTTGGTGCAGTTGTGATTTACACTAAAACTAGATGTATGTATAAAAGAGTTGGGTCCAGAGGTTATGGTCCTCGCATTGAATACTAACTAGAACTAAGATCTATACCAAGAATTACTTGGAAAGACTTGCTTGGCCATATGTTTTAAATATATAAAATTTAATAAAATTCTTAATGAGTTTTTTCTTTGTTTGGACAAATGCATTGTTTAATCTAGTAGACGATATATTGAAAAAAAAAAGAATTTTAAGGCCTCTTTCCAGATGACAATAATCAAATTCGTCACAATTCTTCATATGAATAGAAACACTTTTTAAAGCAGAATGCTTTCGAAAAGCTGTCTTATTTATAAGAAGTATAGTGCCGAAATAAATTTTTTATGTTATATGGAATGAGGTCTTTAGAAATAGAAACGTTGCACATTTCTGAGAAAAAGATTTTTTTCCAAAATATATTTGCGCGAGACTCACCTGAAATTAGAGTGGTCAGGCTAGATCTTACGGCGCTTACTGACTGGAATGACCTAGAACCGAGACATCGAAAGGACCTTGTGTCCTATGGTTGGAGACGTCATCACAACGCCGCCGTACCTTGACAGTTAACACACCACCCAAAAAGCTGGCGGAAACTCTGTGAGAAGACGCGGATCCGGGAATCCACCAGAAGAAGGCTGAAGAGGGTCCTTCCCAGGGACCTCAACCGGTGAAGGCTGTAAACCCCACCGAAATTCTAGATATAACTACTTAATAATTTAATACCACTCTCTCACTCTTCTTCCATCGGTAAGCCCAAAGGACCCTGCCTTTTTGTAAATTTTTCATCTCCTATTGTAAAGGCGGCGTATATGGAAAACTATTAGTATTTTAAAATAAAGACTGGGAATTTTCCCCTAAAAAAAAAAAAAAAATTGCCCGTAACCGATTGGAAAATAACACAAGTCAACAAAATTAAACTTTTTCAGCTTATTGAATGGTTTGTGGTTATTTTAAAAGGCTTTGGAGTGCCTAACATGAATCTGTTTGCCAAAATTCTCCATCGCGTCTGAATTTTTTTTTGTAATTTGATCTTATTGTAGGTAAAAGTGCCCATTTTGACCATTTTAAGGCACGTTTTGTGGCCAACCGATACGTCTGTGTTTGATTTTATCGTAAAGTACTGTTCCTTAGCTTTAAAATAAATTATCCCAGATAATTTTGTGATTTTTTTCAACGAAGTATTACCATTTTTAATGCATGTTTTAGAATTTACAAAATGTCCGACTTAAATTTGCTGTCTAAAAGTATGCTAAGCTAAAAACAGTACATCGCCTAGTAATTTTTATTAAATTATAATGAAAGTTCTCAACGACAACCATAGTATACTTGTGGGCTAGGGAAGATTTGGTTGGTTCGAATACTTGTATTCAAAATGTTATATCTTCGTTGAAAAAAATCGCAGAAATGTTTGGGATAATTTATTTTAAAGCTAAAGAATATACGATAATGTAAGGGGGAGTGAAAAATGTACTAACTTATAGGTAAGGTTTGGAGCCACACAAAACAAGCCTTAAAAATGCCTCACCAGTTGCCAAATTGACAAAAATCTGACCTTACCTCACCCAATCTCTTACCCTTTTGGTAAATTGGTTAGTGTTAACACAAATGTAAAATTCAATAATCGCACAGGAAAAGTGTGTGACCTAAAACCGCTTTTGGATTGTCTCTTAATCACAAATCAATTATCGAAGTTGAATTGCGAAGCAGGCGATAAAGTTAAGAAGTGTTGTTTAACAAACATGTACGTTGGTGCGAAGCTTTAAAATTTAATTCTTCAGGTTTAGTCCAAGATAGCAGTATATGCTCTCAGGAAAATCAGTTGAACCGAGTACATGTTTCGTTACATTTTTTTCCACTTTTATAAAATGAAGCAACCTAATTGATTTCACTCGGAAACTTAACTCGATTAATTAAACGATCCAGGCTGAATGGAACGTATTGACACTGCTTCAATAAGTCGAAACATACTATATGGCTCAAAAATCATCTAAAATCATCTAGATGTAGGTAAAGTATTACGGTTGAGTTTTAAATTTACGCAAAGCTTAAGAGAGACATCTTAAGTGCAACTGAAAAGAAGGTTTTAAGTTATTTAGGTAGGTTACCCATTAACTTACATTCAAGCTTAGCTCGCATGGACCTCTATACGAAGTTAGTATAAACCTTTTGAATGTAAAATCGTTCATATTACTGCATTATGACCCAACTACTTCTACAGTGCGAAATATGAAAATTGCCACATATTTTTAATATCATTCGTTTTTGTCAAAAACCGAGAAGTCAACGCAACTTCGACTGTGCCGAAGTTTTAATACACTTGCAAAAGTTCACTCCAACTGATTTAACCGATAGAATATATATAAATGTGGATGAGGATATTTATCAAATTCAAAATCTTTAACAGAGTCAAAATTTGGTCTACGATCAAAAAAACTTTTCTGAGCAAAACATTTTTTCTGACCGATCAGACCTATAATGCCACTATATGTCGATTTGAGTAATCAATTTTGATAATTATTGAATATAGTATTATGTGGTGAAGCATAATGAGCTAACAAATAATTTTTAACGAGGACAATTTTTGACTATCCATCGGCCGGTTCCAACATATTAGATGCGTGCAGTAAAAAGATAACTCGATAGCTCAAAAACTTAGGAACTAGTTCGCGTAGAAACAAGACAGACGGAATTGAACTCAGCTCGTCGTCCCGATCAAGAATATATATATAGTTTATGGCGTCGATAGACTATTTCTATACGTTACAAACTTCTGGAGCAATATTCATATACACTTTTCAGAGTGTATAAAAATGCTTAATTGATTCTATTTGAGTTATGTAAAATGTATATCAAAAAAGATAATCGTTGGTCATGTTGGGTCTCTTTCATATAATTAGGTTTATACTATAAGCAGAATTGTTTTTGATTTTGAGTGTTAAAGCCCATTCACACTAGGGGAATATCTTTAGAAAAATCACATTTTCTATATACCGTAAATCCTTGTGCAAAGTTTACTGACTCAGGGTATTCAGATTCTTGGTATGTATATTTTTGAATATTTACTCAGGGCAACAGCGTTTTTGGTGCAGCCTTATCTTTTACTGATTATATGAGTATGGAGTGCACTGAACAAAACTGCATCCTCGGTTTTGTTCCATCATCTCTTGTTTTCAAGACTTAAGCGGAAAAACGTATTTCTAATTATATTTGGCCCTCACAAATTTCTTGTGGTCACAATAGGCATGAATTTCTGAATTTATGTGGCCTATTCGAAGGGAGCACATATCAGTACACCTGAAAAAATCAAACGCGCAATAATCGATCATGCAAAAGTGTCGATTGGTGAAGTCAGACGTTTCTTGATTTATGGTTATTTTCATAAAATAGATCATTTTATTTTGTAAAAATAGTCGAAATCTAGTAGAAAAAATGTAACCCTTTCGCATTTTCGATTGTGCGCGTTTGATTTGAAATTGATATGTGCTCTTTCGAATAGGCCTGATAAATCGAGAATCTAATGCCTATTGTGGCCGCAAGAAATTCGTGAGGGCAAAATATACTACAAATCCGTTCTCCGCCATATCTTAGAAACAAGAGCTGATTTAACAAAACCGAGGATGCAGTTCTGTTCAGTGCACATATTAAATCATAATTTTGCACCTCTCAAAACTGGTCATTTTATTGCCCTGTGTTGTTATTAGACCCTAGCTGTGGAGCCTGAGCTGAGATGTAGCCTACACCTAAATAACAGAAGGATTCTTATCGGTTTATAGGTATCCAAGCTAATAGAATTTTTTTACCTAGGAACATAAACGACTAAAGTAAAGCTACGTGACTTACGTTTTGTTAAACAAGATATCTTTTTAGAAACAGGAGAGGTTCGATTAGTAATTAGTTAAGAAATATTGGTTAGTGGTTCGATTCGAGGGTCCCAAAAAACCACGATTCAAAGCGGTTCTCCAGAGTTCAGTTCTTCTCTTACTTTTTACTGCTGAAAATATTGAGGCAATAATCTAAAGCTGGGTTCACACTGTTCGACGCATGAGATGCCAACCTAGTAGGCCCCTTATGTTGTCTTGTTTTCATTGTGAATAGCTTGCTCTGTAGATTATCATGTCTCACGTAAACTCAGCCTAAGTTTCTAAAAAGTAGTTCGACCCTTTTTTTGTATTGAACATTTCCAATAAAGGGGGACCAGTTTGAGTTTAGGTTTAGGACTCTACGAGGACTATGACAAATCGATTCTCATAAAAAAAAAACAGCAAGCCGAAGGTGGTTTAAATTTTGGTCAATTTGTTTTGCTGTATTTATCAGTTTATCTTAACCGTTTCACTTTTAATCTCTGGGTGCATCAATTTGTACTACCTTCTGTTTTGGGACCCTAGTGTGAATAAGCCCTGTTTGTTGTTTAGTTTATAGTTTAGTAAGACGCAGATCTGTATATACTTTTCAAGTATTATTTAATATATTTTGTGTTCGTTTTATTTATGTTTTGTGTTTGTGTGTGTGTGTGTTTTGTTGTTTATAAGTTGAGAGATAATTCTATTTATAGACATGTATCAATATTTTTTTTTTTTTTGAAAGAGTTTTTAGCTTTACTTAAAGAACTTACAACTTAAATTGGTAAAAAGAACTAAATGTACAGTTAATGTATCCAATATATATATATATATAAATACATATATATATATAAAGTGTGTATATAAATATAAACACTAGATTCACTTAGGCTAAACTAAACTCAAAACGAAAGAAGTAGATTTTAGAAAGAAGAGAGAGGGAGGAGCGAGGGGAGAGTGTGTGTCCTTAATCGATGCGCGCATAACGCGGCACTATATCCTTGCTTATCCAATAATTGCAATGCTCATGATCCTCCTGCGGTTGGGCATCTTGTCCCACATTAATGACACGACGACGTGGCTCAAACGATTGAACCGTGCCATGGGATACATAATAATAGAACAGCTGCTGCATGGCCGATACATAACGACGCTGCTCCACCGTATGTGGCTCATAGCGTCCCAATATGGCCTGTACATCGGCATCCACATTGGCCAACTGTTCGGGTCCCTCACCCTGAGTGACCACATAGAAGGGTACACTGGGCTGTAGACGGGCATTGGTCAATAGCGGGCAAACAGTGCGTATATCCGTGATAATGGCCACCAAAGCGGTATAGTTAGTGGCATTATAACGCGCTATGACCTCATCGGTCAAACCCAAGGCTCCAATTTGTGAGTTACTCAAATATGAGCGCACCTCCTCCTGAGTCCAGTTGGCATGTAGCTCGCGTAGCTTTAGAGTATGCGCCTCATGGGCAGTGGCGCCCATTACCAGCAAAGGTTTCTCCACCAATTGATCACGCTTCCAGGTCTCAGAGGGATGTTGATACAAAATGTCGCCATCCAAAACCAACCACTCATGCCGATTGCTGGTGGCCAGCTCCTGAGCCTGAGGTAAATCCACGGGAAAATGTAGCCAGGTGTCGGGAGTGGCGGCCCACAAACGTTCGCTGGAAGCATCACGCAAACAGTCCACATCCTGACAGTCCAAGGTAACCATCAGCTGTTGATTCAACTTCTCCGACTCCGACAAAGGTTTGCCCGGAAAAATGGCCGAAGCCGAGGAGGCCCAGGCACGGGTATACAAATCTTTCAATTTATTCGAACTCACCAAAGCCGAAACTAAGGTGGCACCAGCACGATGACCCAGCAAAGTAACCGACTTGGGATCACCTCCAAAATGATGTATATTCAATTGAATCCAATTGAGGGCAGCTATAATATCGGTCAAAGCATAATTTCCCGAAGTGGGTGGACGTGATTCACGGGTCAGTGCATCCAAGGCCAAGAAACCAAAAAATGCCCAAACGGAAATTGGGACGCACAAAAGATGACATCATGAGAGCGAGAATAGCGTGCCGAGGGTCTTAGAATACCCGGTGAGGGTCCAGCCAAGTTTCAGCTCCTATCAAAACCACCACGGGCAAAGATTGGTATATCTCACATGTGGGGTAACCACATCCAAATACAGGCAATCCTCCTCACCCACTGTACTGCCATTGCCCAATCTTTGAGTGCAAACCACACTGCTATTATGCGTCTGCAGCGTATTATTCCAACAGCCATCAATATTATCAATCGGTTCGGCTGGTCGCCATCTATACTCCTCCACCGGTGCCTTGGCATAGGGTATGCCACGGAAAGCAAAGGCGCCATCCTCCTTAACACCCTCCACGGGACCACAACCCGTCACCGCCAAAATATAACGTCCCTCCCTCAAGGGTGGTGAAGTCAAAGTCTCATGGGTCAGCACATAACCAATCACGGCCAGCAATAAAATAAACAATAAAATGCCAAACATTATCAAGGCATCATCCACACTGCATTTATAGCCACGCAAGCGACACCACCAGGATATGGGACGCTCCTGTTCCTCCTCCTCGGCGGCCAATTTTTCAGCGGCCAATAATTTCTCATCTTTGAGCTCAGTCTTAAGCTGTTCAGTGTCAGTGCCATTGGTTTTTAACGGAGCACGATCTACGGTATCCTGATCCTTCAAAGAATCATCTAAAGTCTCCATAGAGGCCAGACCGGCTTTGCCACCACCCAGGCCCAATTCCACATCATCGGCGGATTTCTTTTTTGGCATTATATTGGCTATGGGTAATTTAATGGCATTGAGTAGACCACGCTTCTGTGGCGGATTATCGGGTGAGGTTTCCTCCGAGGGCGCGGCTTCGGCGGTGGCTTCTGTAAGTAAATAAGAAGAAGAAAGAAGGTAGGAAACATCTTAGTTTGTTTTATCACATACTTTTTTGAATATTTCTATAATTTTGAAAAAAAAAAACGAGAAGGCAAAGCTAACTTCGACTGTGCCGAAGTTTTAATACACTTGAAAAAAACTTTACTCCAACTGATTTAACCGGAAAAATATATATAGGATATAGATATCAGATATTTAAAATTTTGAAATCATTGATAATAAAAATTTGATACCATAAAAAAAACTTTTCTTAGTAAAACACATTTTCCGACCGATCGGTCCTATGGCAGCTATATGCTATAGTCATCCGATTTTGATAAATTTTTCGAAATTATGTGAAAGCATATAAAACTAATATATACCAAGATTGGGGACGCTACGATAAAAAACAAAAAAGTTTTTTCTCACTAGAAGTAGTTTTTTTGACCGACCGTTTATATGGCAGCTATATGCTATAGTCATCCGATTTTGTTATTTTTTTCAAAATTGTGTGGAAACATATGAAACAAATATATACTACGATTGGAGACGCTACGATGGAAATCAAAAAGTTTTCTCACAAAGACTTATTTTTCGACCGATCGTTCCTATATGGCAGCTATATGCTATAGTGATCCGATTTTGATACATTTTTCCAGAATTATGTGGAAGCATATAAAACTAACATATACCAAGATTGGTGACGCTACGATGGAAAAAAAAAAGTTTCTAACTAGAACTAGTTCTTAGACCGATCGTTCCTATGGCAGCTATATGATATAGTCATCCGATCCGGCCGGTTCCGACATATTAGTTGCGTGCAGTAAAAAGAAGACTCTGTGCAAAATTTCAGCTCGATAGCTTTAAAACTGAGAGACTAGTTCGCGTAGAAACAGACAGACAGACGGACAGACGGACAGACAGACAGACAGACGGACGGACGGACAAGCGGAAATGAACTCAGCTCGTCGTCCTGATCAAGAATATATATAGTTTATGGGGTCGGAAATGAATATTTCTATGCGTTACAAACTTCTGGGCAAAATTAATATACACTTTTCAAGTGTATAATAATTTAATGACTATATAATCCGTTGTAAAAAAAATGTCTGATTACTAATTGATTACGATTAGAAATAATCAAAAAAAAAATCGGGATTATTTGAAATTATGACAAAAAAATCAAAACTATTCAAAAATAATCAACAAAATAATTCGACTACTTTCAAAGATTAGTTTTGATTACTTTAAAAAAATAGAAATGGAAATGACATTTCAACAAAACAAAATAAATCAAATTGAAACAAAAAGCTAGGTAGTTCCGGATGTGTCAGTCTTACATAGACTATACCCTGGAAGTTCGGCCGGCCGCACTGGTGCAAGCCTAGTGATTCCGCTAACTCTTCGTAGTGAGGACTTGATACCACCTAAGCACGATACGAATCCAAAGGTTTTTTTTTTCTTGTTTATTTGTAAACCATTTATTTAATTTTTAAAATCACATTTCATTTTGGATTCTTGACAAAGTATGACTCTTTCGATTGCGAGACTGTCTGCCATCTCATTTCCATCAATACTCCCGTTGCTAGGAATCCAATCGATTTGCATAACAGGACATTTTTTAAAATAATAGCGTGTTTCTAGTGTTCTTTTTAATGCAAAAATGGAAAATCACAGAGGCCGCCCTTTTGAAGGATTCTATTTGTTATATAGTAAATAAAATATCAAACAGGTAAATTTAATTATCATTTGTAGTTTTAACTAAAAAATACTCATACGCCTCGTGAGCAAGAGAAATAATTTAAAATAACCAAGACATTACTACATTGTTCTGTTTGTCAATTTTTTAAATCTGTCAAAATATTTATATTGTATTTAGAGAATTTGTTCAAATATGAATTTAAGCTGCTGCTCAATAACTGAATCTATAGCCCACCGGGTAGAGCGGCATGTCACACCCTGACGTTCGCATGCGGGAGGCGATGGTTCGAATCCTAGTTTTTTTGTTTTTTTTTTTTTGTGTAAATGTCATTTTTATTTCTATTTTTTTTTTAAATAATCAAAAATAATCGTTGAAAGTAGTCAAATTATTTTTTTGATTATTTTTGAATAATTTTGATTATTTTATCGTAATTTCAAATAATCCCGATTTTTTCTGATTATTTATAATCGTAATCAATAATCAATCGTGGGAAACTATAAATAATCGTAATTTAATTGATTATTTTACTTTCAAAAAATAAATAATCTAATTAGTAATAATTATGATTAATAATCATTATTTAACAGCTATGGTTTTATCACATACTTTTCTTTTAAATATTTCTATAATTTTGAAAAAAAAAACCACACCCGACTCTTATGTTTAGAGCAGCCGACTGATGGGTTTGGGTTTGTTTTTGTTACATTCTCTGTCGACTTCGACATCTGTTCGCAAGGCAGCGGGAATTTTTTGTATCTTGAAATAGATTCAACAATAGATTTGATTTGGCCTTATGCCCATTTAGTAATATTTTTAATCATTTTAATGAGGAATTTGCTAATAAAACTGACTTTGCTAACTAAATATACATTTGAGCTTAAGTACTCAAAAGCACATACTTTGCCTTGATTATTCTAAGAAAGTGATGAGCACTCCTCCAGTGAATTGCAAGCCGAAAAGCTACGTGTACGAAAAACTGATTGCTTTGTTGATGTAGCTTTTGTACGTTTTGTCTTTTTTTTTTGTCTTACTCAATCGACTTTCCTATTGCTTAGGCTTGGTTCACATGGGACATGACAGACAATCTAGTAATCCCTTTGATGTCTTGTTTTTATTGTGAATAGCTTGTCATTTGACATTCAAAACAATACAACATACTTAGGCGTCCCGTTCACTAGATTATCATGCTCTCTTGTTTTTTTTAACGTCAAGACATCAAAATGTGAACTCATGCCTTACTGTCAGCTTACAAAATTATTCGAACTATAGTTGCTTTTCAGTTTAATTGACGATCTAAAAATCTTGAATTTCTGTTCCACAAAATTTTTATGTATACTGGTTCCGGTTCTGGTTCTGAACTTTAACCAAGGCTGCAAACTTTTCAAAAGAATCCTGAAAATAGTACAGTTTTTCTGAACAGGACAATGAACATTGACCCCCTCAAATTTTTTTTTTAAAATTTTGTTAATAAAAGTATTTAAGAGTTTATGGGGCTGAACAATGTTCATTGGACATAAGTATATCAAATTAAAACTCTGTCATGATGTTAAAGATTTCTTCGAAAATTTTATAAAAGGACATGCGTACATTGACCAATGTTTTTAGACTTTGGAAAAGGTTCGTAAAACAACACACATTTTTCTTAACACGCAAGATTTAACACAAAGTAAAATATACAAGCTGTACAAAAAAATTTATTTCAGACATAAAAATCCAAAATTTATAAAAATAAGGAAAAAGTGTTACTAACACAAGCATTTTTATCACGACTGTTCTTTACAGGCCCAATTTATTGACATGCCTGTAAATTAGTATCGTGTCAAAAATGCTCGTGTTAATTACATGAAAAAAAAATACTTTTTTCCATATGTAAAATTTTTTATTTTCTTGTCTGAAAATAATTATTTTACATTGATGTTAATTACACTAGTTTACAAAAAAAAAAAAAATAAAGACCCATTGAAGCTGTTATTTTTTAATGATGTACTTTGGAATGCTGAACTCAAAATTAAATTCAAAAATTTTTGTATGGATACGTTTTGAGTTAGAATTTTTTCAGTTTTTCGTTTGGTACCCTTACATTTTATGTCATATCTTGAGATAGAAACTTTAGATGTCGTCAAGCAAGGTATTAATCTAGAGGGTATACAATTTGCAATAATCTAGTTAAAGATCATTTTCCAAATCGATTTAGTAGTTAAAATGCTACAAGCAAAAATATTTCGAAAAAAATCGATTTTTTCTCAAAAAACGTGCAAATTTGGTTTTCCTAAAATCTGTAAAAAGTGTTGAAACTGATAAAAATAAATTTTTTTTCATTTGTTCTTACGAATAGCACTTCTATGAAGAAAATAAGGCATTGGTAAAGAATATCTATGGATAAATAAAGGAGCTGTAAGCAATTGAGTACAAGTACAAACAGTCAAATTTCATTGTTTTATGTATTTATTAAAAAAATATTTTTATTTTTTTCTTCGTTTTTGGCCTTGCTCTTAATTTTTT